>CM065690.1:8118554-8183554 GCA_017654935.2 Phymorhynchus buccinoides
GCTTTGCGGTCGTTATTTTTATGCAAAAGAAAAATAAATAGACCCCCTAATATATCCAGGTGACCCTCTAAAATCTAGAGGCCTATTTCGTGAACTGATTCTGACCCCCTGATTATGAACACTGATCAGTAGCTAGATGTATCACAAAAAATACAGAACACGCCACATTTCCAGCCACCCACCTTGCGTCAGGCGGAACAGGCAGCCATACTCCAGTGGACAGCACACTGGTGTTGCGTGGCGTCACAAAGGGGCTGACCCTGTGGCTCTGTCGCTGCTTGGTGTAGATGACCTCGATCAAGTCGCCTTGCTCGTTACGGTACAGCCAATTGCTGCGAAGCCTGTACCCTGGCAACGGCGACAAGAGGGGACAGATGCGCGTGATGAGTCTGAGGTCTTCTTCATCCAGATTGTTCAGTCTATCCTCCACTATCTTCTTCACCACAATGTAGGCCGGTCCTATGTGATAGTAGTTGCACACCCTTCGGTTGAACCCTTTGCTGTTGAACCCAAACACATCATAGCCGTCACGATCAAAACCAAATTTGTTGTAGCCGTAAATATTGTACCCGTAAGGATCGTAAATGTCCAAGTGTTGTCTGGCAGACCCTGCTCTGTAGCTGCCATTACGATGGAATCCTGCAGGGTTGTAGCCCTGTCGGTCAAACCCGTACCTGTCGTAGCCTGATCGGTCATAACCTTGGGCATCAAAGCCGTCAATGTTGTAGGTGTCGATGTAAAATCCGTACTGGTCGTAGCCTGTCTGGTCGTAGCCCGATCGGCCGTAGCCCTGTCTGTTGAAGCCAAAGGAATTGTACACGCCTCTGTCGTCTACATTGCCCTCCCTGTCCAGGCCGTCCATGTCGTAGCCATCTCTGTCAAAGCCTTTCCTGCTGTAACCATGGCGATCGTAGCCCTGCTCGTCATAGCCCAGGTGTCGCACAACGGTGGTGTTGCAGGGCACCCCCTGAAGAAGGGGCAGATAATCCACACACAGCTGAATCCTAGCATCCATCACATCGTCAGGCGTAGAACCGAAGGGGACCATGGGCAGAAAGCGAAGTTCTGCCGGGTAGCGAAGCAAGCCGTCGTCGTGCTTGTTCTGCCAGTCCACCCACAGTTTATCTATGTAGGCCATAACCGAATAAAACGCAGGATCGTAGGGAGCTAGGTCAGAATCCATATGGCCACCAACGAAGCTTTGCATGAGCCCGGCGAACATTTCCATGTGCAGTCGGAATCGGTCGTACTCCCGCTCATTGAGCGCCAGCTGCACGTTCACAGCATCAGGAAGGCTGACACTGTCGTTGAACCGCCGACGCAGACAGGGCGCCAACAGAGGGGGGTGGTAGTTCTTGAAGGGGTGGTAGCGCACGCAGCCATCCCAGCGGCCGTTTCCGCCGAACATGTTGGCGCCCCAGACAATGCTGCGTGAGGGATGAGCCACATCCAGGGTCCAGTCATAGTAGGGGATGGCGATGGAGCAGTCCAGGGCCTGTAGCTCACGCTCCACCTCCAGCAGGAAGCGCCTGTGCCAGGGCAGGAAGGAGGAGGAGCCCACGGCCTGGGGTTTGTGGCCGGCGTACAGCTCCGCCAGCTGGAACCAGCGTGAGGGGTGACCGGTCTGGGTGGTCAGGCGCCGCACCGCAGACTGGTACAGCTTCATCTCCTCGCCGCTCAGCTCGCGCGCTTCTCGGCGCTTGGCTGAGTAGTCGCACACGCACACGGTCTGGCCCCCTTCCATGCACGTGCATGTCTGGCAGCCCGACTGGAACTCTTCCCCGACCCCGTAGGTCTTGTTACCGTGGAGACACCTGCATTCTTCCTGGCAGTTGACTTCGGAGCATTGTTTGCCTGGCGCGAAGCCAACGATTTCCACGTTCCTTCGCGATTCAAACACCTGGCACTGAACTCTGGTGAGAGGCCGGCAGTCATACTGGAAGCCTTGAAATATGCCAAACACATCATAGCCAAGGCGATCGTTGCCCTGGCAATTGAAGCCAACCCTGTAATAGTAACCATAAACCGTGAGTTACTCCATTGTGATAAATAGGTCCACAGAGTAGTAACTCAACTATTAACATTTCAAATTCAACCCATACAAATACAAACAACCCATCCTTTATGTAAATGGCCCCCAGTTTGGGCTATTGGTACAGTAAGAGCGAGAGCTATAACATAATCTATTTTCTACAGCAATGGAACATCCTTTCACAGCTCACCAGCAGTCTGTTGTGAATAAGTGTGACTCAAACTAGAAAGCTTTTGCACTTGCTGCAGCCAAGGGGATTAGTTGGCCTTGAAATACCTTCCCTTAGGACCTACCATTCTTAAATAACTACGGCCTAGAAATTGGGAAGCCAGCTCTGCTGTAAACAAATTCCAGCCCAGTTTTTGAAATTAGCAGTTGCCTCCTCTACTATCTGAAAGCCACAGTCGGACATTAACCAGGGATTCACATAGAGTGGACAAATGATAAGACAAACTGAAACAAGAAAATCAACAGGACAAACTGGCCTGAAACAAGAAAATCAACAGGATAAACTGGCCTGAAACAAGGAAATCAACAGGACAAACTGGCTTGAAACAAGGAAATCAATAGGACAAACTGGCCTGAAACAAGGAAATCAACAGGACAAACTGGCCTGAAACAAGGAAATCAATAGGACAAACTGTCCTGAAACAAGGAAATCAACAGGACAAACTGGCCTGAAACAAGGAAATCAATAGGACAAAATGTCCTGGCATTTGCTGAAACCAATAGGACAAAGTTTGCCAGTGTCATATTTTCATAGGACATTTGTCCTGACATGTTGAAACACAACAGGACTCCGTTTTTAACAGATGCTGTCCTATGGCCCTAGGCCTCAGGACGTCACTGCATGACTCACTAGCAGTCTCTTCATTTTTCTCTCTCTCTTTCATACATGCATACGTATACAAACAGACACAGACATAGACACACACACACACACACAGTCTCTTCTTTTTCTCTCTCTCTCTTTCATGCATGCATACGGATACAAACAGACACATAGACACACACACACACAGACACAAACCCATTTACCTGTTGAAACCATCGGCATCAAAACCCTCCTTGCCGTATTCAATGATACCATCATACTCCCCGATCTGACTGTATCCTGTTAAATTGAATCCATCAAGGTCGTATCCTTGGCGATTGTAACCATAGCGATCCAAGCCCTCAACGTTGTATCCTTCCTTATCAAAGCCTGTTCAAAAAACAAAAAAAGCACAAAATTTAAAGGAGTTTACAAATATATAGATCTCACCTCCCAAATTCCGCAAAAAAACAAAGCAAAAGGCATGGGCAGGTGACTACATTGACCTGCAGGAAATGTTACCGGGGAACCAACATGAGTCAATTCAGTTACAACTGAATGAAGACACCGGCAGCCCAGCTTTTCAAGTGGTGAAACAAAAGAAAGTTTCCCCCCTTTCACCATCACAGTGGGTAAAGGCCTGGAACCACTATGTAGCGGTTCTGGCTCAACAACATCCGGCGCTGACCCCTGGCCTTGCCCACCATATGGAGACTGTCCTAGGCTTGGCAGACAAAAAAGCCGACTGGCGTCAGTACGACGAAGAGTTTCGGAAGATGGTCTCTCGCCAAGAGGCAACGTGGGGCTCCACCCACTTGGAGCTCTATATGAAGGCCATCCTGGACCAGGGTCTGCAAGGTCAGGGTCTGCAAGGTCAGAGCGGGCAAGTCGGCAAGCACCAGAAACCAGCAGGAAAGTTGCCACAGGGCGCCTGTTTTAGGTACCACACATCAGGGCAGTGCACCATGGGATTAGCATGTAAATTCCAACACAAATGCTACCACTGTCTTGGCGCCCACCCAGCGTCATGTTGCACCCACCCTTCCCCTTCTCAGCCAAAGATCTTGCCACGTTTTCAAGGTTCAGCAAACACCTTTCGGACAGGAGCTTCTGCACTTGGGTCAAAGCAGCCCTTTGATGCAGGTGCAGAAGCAAGAAAGCAACACACAAGGCAAAAGTAAATGTCCCACTGACCTGCCCACTCCTATCGACCCAAGTAGACTGGCTAATTGGCTTAAAGGTTATGACCCCCAGCTCGCTACGTTCCTAGTATCTGGTTTCCAACACGGATTTGTTGTGGGACACAAGGGTTCTTTGTCCCATGAACATCCTTGCGATCTTCAATCTACCTTTACCCATCCAGAAATTGTGGATAAAAAACTTCAACAGGAAATGGCATGCCATCGCATAGCTGGACCTTTTAGTACCCCTCCCTTTGAACCATTTCAGATATCCCCGATTGGTCCGGTTCCAAAGAAAGAACACGGTAAATTTCGTATGATTCACCATCTGTCATATCCGGAGGGCCTTTCAGTAAATGACAATATTTCAATAGAGCACACACAGGTCTGCTACCAAACGATAGATCATGCCACCGCCCATATGAAAGAGCTAAGTAAAGGGTGTTATTTTGCGAAAACAGACATAGCGGACGCATTCCGGATCATTCCATTGCACCCAAATCAGTACCATCTTTTTGGGCTCCGATGGCAAGGTTTCTACTATTTCGATAAATGCCTGCCTATGGGTTGTAGCTCAAGTTGCAAACTCTTTGAGACACTCAGTACTGCGTTACACTGGGTGGCAGAAACCAAATTGGGCATTTCGTGCATGACTCATGTGCTTGATGACTTTTTCATCATGGCAAAACAAGAAAGTGAATGTACGGCTATGCTCAGTTCATTTCTGAATACTTGTAAAGACATCGGTATCCCCATGGCACCTGACAAAACCTTCTATCCTAGTCAAATCATGACTTTCCTTGGCTATGAACTAGACTCTATTAAAATGGAAGTACGTTTGCCGACAGACAAGATACATAAATGTAGAGAGTCTGTGGAACTATGTCTACACAAGCAAAAAATCCAGTTGAAAGAGCTACAATCTGTCATCGGCTTACTAAACTTTGCATGTGGGGCGGTTGTTCCGGGCAGGCCATTTTTGCGTAGACTCATCAATCTCACAGTGGGTATTGCAAAGCCTTGGTACTACATTAGGGTCACAGAACAAGCAAGAGAGGACTTGAGAGTGTGGTTACGTTTTCTGGCAGGATACAACGGGAAGTCTCTCCTCCTGGAAGACCGCTGGCTAGCATCCCCTAACATGGACCTATACACAGATGCCTCAGGGTCCCTAGGCTATGGGGCAGTGTTCGGACCACAATGGTTCTTTGGGAAATGGGACGAACATTGGGTCGGCCAGGAGATTTGAAAATGGAGTTGTGATCATCGCCTAACAGGCTTGAGTTTCTGCTTGCGCTTAGTGTTTTCATTAATATTTCCTTTCAATCAACTTTTAAGCCTATAGTTACTTCATAATTTTGTTCGTGATGTTTTTCTGGTTATTGTGGTGTAAACTTTATCGAAATCGGACGTGTGGTGATCGAGTGACAGTGACTTGTGTGTTTGTGTTTGGACTGGCCCTTCTCTCCGCCATTATGGCCACTGCTCCGCTCAACGCTGTGACTGATTTGGATTCTTGTTCAAACGCAAGTACAGTGATTCAAAATACTTTCTCAGAATGCATGATGTACACACGCCAAGAGCTTCTGTCTCTCAACGTTGGAGGAGACTGTGACCCTGCTGTTCGGCAAAAACTGATTGATTTTCGGATCTTCCGATCGCCACACAGGTGTGGACGTAAAAGATGTCGGCCTTTTCGTGGGGGTCGTCGGAAGCAAGGTCGGCGCATTCCTGTGCTCGTTGGTGTCAAGAACGATGCTGGCGCTGGATCCGGACAAGACGGTAGACATCCTGAAAACCTGATAAACATTCCCCTTTCACAGCCAGTCAATAAATCTTCTGCAAACACCTCTTCTATTAAGTTCTCGTTTGTGAACGTTCAATCCTGTCGTCAAAAGACTGTTCTTATCAATGAGTTCATCACCGACAATGAAATCGATCTTTTCTTCATGACAGAAACGTGGCTCTACGATCAAGGTGATGAGGCCTACATCGCTGAACTGACCCCCCCGACGGCTATGACTTCCATTCTTTCCCTCGTTGTGGAAAGCGTGGTGGTGGCATTGCTGTCGTCGCCAAGCGTTCACTGACTTCAAAAAAGTTCATTGTCAGTGTGAAGACTGGACTATCACTTAGTATCAGAGTTTTGAGGCCGTGGAGGTCACTATCCAAGGAGGCGGTGGCTCATCGTGTGTCTGTACCGCCCCCCTCCCAGCAAATCCAACAAAATGACCGACAAGATGTTTTTGGATGAATTTCCGGATCTTGTGTCTCGCCTATCACATCTTTCAGGTGAAATCGTGATTAGTGGTGACTTCCAATATGACTCCCGCTCCTGCCCCCATGTCAAACAACTCAAGGCCCTCTTCAGTGACCACTGCCTCATGCAGCTCGTTGACCAGCCAACCCATCGTTGTGGTCACACTCTGGACTGGTGCGCAGTACGTGAGGACTCTATTGTAGTGTCCAGCTGTGCTGTGCTCAACATCCCCTTCTCCAACCACGAGGCGATTGTAGGAGCCCTGGCTGTGGAGAAGCCCCAGAGAAAGCAGTGCGTGGTGCAGTCCAGGAACGTGAGGAGGATCGACCCCAAGGCATTCCAGGCAGACGTACAGCATCTGGTGGATGTTGAACTGAGGGACTGCCCGGACCACCAGCTTGCTGACCACTACAACGTGGGTGTCCGCCGCATTCTGGAACAGCACGCCCCTTTAGTCACGAGGACAGTGACTGATCGTCCTTCAGCGCCCTGGCGAAATGACAGTGTCAGGGGGAAAAAGACTAGTGTGCGCCAGGTGGAGTGCAGGTGGCGGTCCACTGGTTTGACTGTCCATGAGCAGGCCTACAAAATGAAACTGAATTGTTACACAACTTTTGTGCAGAATGTCAGGCAACAATACTACAGTGACCTTATTACTGACTGTGCCTCCTCTAAGCAGCTGTTTGCAGTTGTTAGTCAGCTGCTGGGTAAAGCAAAGGCCTCCCCTCTCCCCGGTAACATTGACCCAAAAGAACTTCCACAAACTTTCTCTCGTTTTTTCGAAGAAAAGGTTTTGCAAATTAGACTTGATCTGGATAGGCAGTCAGTTAACCCACCATCTTTTACTGTGCACGATGGTGTGGTGTTCGGCAGTTTTGAGTCTGTATCTGAGTCGTCCGTTTCAGAGATTGTTTATAAATCTGCCCCCAAATGCTCTGATCTCGACCCAATCCCCACTCACCTTACAAAACAGTATCTCTCAGACCTTGTTCTAGTCCTCACCAGAATCATAACCCACTCTCTAAAAACTGGCCTTAAGACTAATCTGTTCAAAAAGTTCCTTTCCCCTTCATAATTTCAATTTCAATCTCCCACACAAACCCCATGTAAAGTGTGCCTCTGTGTGTGTGCCTCTGTGCGTGTGCGTGTGCGTATATATATATATATATGTGTGTGTGTGTGTTTGTGTTCTTTCTTTCTGTCTCTCCCTCTCTCTTTCTCCATCTCTCTTTTTCTCCCCCCTTTACCACCACCCCCCCCCCCCTATGCCCTTTCCTCCCCCCCCCCCCCCCCCTCTGTCCTTCCTCCCCCCCCCCCCCCTTCCTTCACTCTCTCTGCCTTTCTCGTAATATCGTTTTACGTTCACATTATCTAGTTCATATGTTTGACCAATGTGTTTTAGTTTATTTTGGTAATTCATTCGCTCATATGTTGGTATTTCAAATTCACTAAACGTGGAAGCAACTGCAAACCAAATTGTGTTTTGTGTATTCGGACATGGAAGTACGGAGTGTAAGGGTGTGCATATAAATGGATGTTGGATGTTGTGAGTCAATATGCATAAAATAATAATTTCTGTATTTTACGTATTGCAAGGCATTGTGTTTATGAAACTCACCCCCCAAGTTAGATCCAAACTTTGAATGTTGTTTCTTTAATTTCTTAACAATTTACCAGTTACATTACAATTATCACCTCAGCCCCATTCCTGTAAAACGTAGTTGCCTTGTAATCCGTATAATATGTTAGAGGCATGCCGGCAAGTTTACTCGCACACAAATATTTTGGGGGGAGGGTGGGCGGTTGTCAATGTACAAATGACATTTACATGGAAATCAAAAAGAATATATTTGCAGGCACATAGATATTCATAAATAAATTCATTTTCAAAACTCATTTTCATTATTTCAATAGTATTTGAAATATGTTACACTTTGTATTAAATCACAAACCAACAAAAATCATCAACTATCAAATATCAAGAGCTTCTTCAGAGCAGTTCACAAACCAAAAAGGTTATTTCAAAAAGAACAGATTTCTTTTAGTTTAACCCTTTCACCGCCAGCCATTTTTCAGCAAAACATTTCCATTAAACTTACCTGGGTAGAGACAAAAATCTGTCTGTAATATTGGGGATTCCTCTGTGACATATTTAAAGCAAGGCCTATTCCTACCTCCCAAAATTAAGAGACTGGGGTCTTTGGATAACAGACCCTGATTTGATGCCTTTTAGTGCCATGGGTGTTCAATCTTTTGACACAGAGTGCCTGTGTTCAGAAGCAGAACACCTCTTCACCATAGCTACCACCTGCATGGTCACACTCTGGACACCGTAACATCAGTGAAATACCTTGGAGTCACTATCCAGAAGGACATCAACTGGGATGGTCACATAGAGAACATCACTGCCAAGGTGAACAGAATGCTGGGGTTCCTGCAGAGAAACCTCAAGATCTGCTCGACAGAACTGAGAGGAAGAGCATACCTGACTTGTCAGACCCCTGCTAGAGTATGCCAGTTATGTCTGGGACCCGTACACTCGGAGGAATGTGAACAAAATCGAGGCTATGCAGAGAAGGGCGGCTCGCTTCGTACTCAACCGCTACCACAACACCTCCAGTGTCACTGACACGATATCTCAGTTAGGGTGGCCCACACTTGAGCAGCGCAGGAAAACCAGCAGGCTGACAATACTTTATAAAATCCAGCAAGGCATTGTCCAGGTTGACAACACCAGGCTCATCCCAGCACCGAGCCGCCAGAGAAGAGGACATGACCAACAACTGTCATCCATCCACTGTCGCACCGAATACAGACGGAATTCATTTTTCCCTCGAACCATCCGCGACTGGAATGGGCTACCTGGGGTGGCTGTGTCTGCCACCTGTTCCAGCACCTTCCAGGCATCCATCAAACAACAATAGATTTTTTTTTGATTTTTTAAAATAATAAGGTGTTCCTGTTTTGATGCAGCATCAAGTTGGGGATCCACAGGGAGAACCAGCTGGCTGGGTCAGTGTAGATTAGGGTTTTCTCTTTTTCCTTTGCTCTCTCTCTTTTTATTTTTATTTTATGTTACTATTTTATTTGATTCTTTCGTTTCTCCGACTTCGGACCTCAACCAAAATAGTGCCATAAAAATCAAATTGTTGATTGCGGGCACTTAACCAGAAGAAGAAGAATCAGTGTGGTGCAAAAATGCGATGTCGGCGGTGAAAGGGTTAAAATAAAATATCCATGTGAAAGATGAAAAATTATTACATTTTTTTTACTATAAGGCAATGCTTTTTTCCCCAGACTGAGACCCCAGCGCCTCATAACATGACTAATAAAACAGTAGGAAAATATAATATAATCATCTGAAATTTGGGAGGTGCGCCTTATAGTCCTAAAAATACAGTATTACAAAAAGTCTAACTGATTACCCAGCCAATCCAAGCCGTACTGATCAAAGCGTCCAGATCCGGCGGCAGTCCCCAGCTCCACAGTGACTGGTGCGTTGCGCCGATCAAACCCTTCAATGCTGTACCCATACCTGTGGGTCACAGAGAACAGTTTCAGTCGTGCCATCACACATATGATATAATCAATATACAAGTGTTAAAAAGTGTGCTCCTACTTTGCAACTTAATTCAAGATTCAAGATTCTTTAATCAGCCAATGCACCGTAATACAAAGGAAATCGTTTTGGTTTTGCACAAGACACAATCCAACAACAACGAAAGCATGCACATCGAATGGACAAATTACATCATCATGTATCAGTCTCTCCCTCAGATTATCTCTTTCTCTCAGACGCACACCTACACAACGCACAACGCACATCAACGCACACATACAAGTGTGCATACACATTTATACCAATACATGTCCCACCTCCTCACACACGCACACACACACACACACACACACACACTCACACACAAGACCGCGAGCATGCAGGCACACCGATTGACAAAAGTCTGGGCAAAATAGGATCAATTCTGCTGAGCTTTGTTAATCATCATCTTTTACTGCATGTATAATGTTGATAGTCTACTGGCAGGCATGGTACCAGAGGAAAAGCATTTTTCTCTGACAATACAGGGTTCATTCTTGGCGTCGGTCATCGGTCATTGATGCATAAACCTTCAATTTTGACCGTTTTAGCAGGCAGGCGGTCATCTAACCGATTGATTTTTCGTCAAAGCAGTCAACAACTTCAAGGATTCTGTCGTCTGCTGAGTTCTTCTGCGGCCTCGGACCATAATCAGAACTAAAAAGTTGTATCTGGCGAAACGAACGCCGAAACGAAGAAATGGCGACATTGCACATTCGGTAAAGCTTTTCCGATCCAACTTTTTGAAGACCAAATAAAGTTCCAGCGTGACCCAGTCTTCTAGTGCTATCGTTTCTCGGCCTTTTGACAACAATTCGTGTTTAAAACCAGCCATGCCTCCCAAAAAGAAGCCACGAGTAGGAAAGGGGCAGAAGAATATGTTTGCTAGTTTCGGACTCGCTCAGACATCGTCTGCAACTTGTAGGATCGTTGGAACTAGGTCAAGCCACCCCAACTTTTCCACATCAAAACTCCGAACCCGATTTTCGCTTCGTGCCACAGCGGTCAGTCTGTTTGCTTTAGTTTTCCAGGGACGGTATTCATGTCGAGATAGCATGAGACTTTATTATTAAATCCTATAGAACATTGGAAGAGCTTCTAAGTTAGCATCATGCTAAGTCTCATGCTATCTCGACATGAATACCGTCCCTGGTTGTCAGTCTTGTTTCTGACCATCCAGGCTTTTCCTTTCTAAAGCAGACACATGTCCGGTCATACCAAAACGATCTTTGTTTACATCTGAATGCTTGTTCGCGAGAGCGAAGCGCTTCAAGTTTTAGGTCTGATTTCTTCGTTGACCAAATCTGAACGGTAGGCCGAAATAGAACGTTAATTTTTTGCAAGTTCGACAGGGGAAAAAGCAGCAGCATCAAGCCGTTCTTTTAGAGATGTGAATGGCATCATCTCAAAAACATAAGCTACTGCAGTAATATGCAAGTGTGTGTGTACGCTGCCTTGTGTGTCTGTCTGCCTGTCTCTCTGTCCATATCTCAATCTGTTTGTCTCCCCCCCTCCTCTCTCTCTCTCTCTCTGTAGTCAGCCAGGGGTTATGCACATGTGTTTGCCTGTGTGTTCACTGTGCATAAACACTATGAATAAGAATGAGATTACATTAAAAAAAAAGCAGGAATTGTGAGCAGGAATATTAGTTTCCTTTGACTTTATTTTTATGGCAAGGTACATTTTACACTCTGTGTGTGTGTGTGTGTGTGTGTGTGTGTGTGTGTGTGTGTGTGTGTGTGTGTGTGTGTGTGTGTGTGTGTGTGTGTGTGTGTGTGTGTGTGTGTGTGTGTGTGTGTGTGTGTGTGTGTGTGTGTCAGTCTGTCTGTGTGTGTGGGAGAGAGAGGGGGGGGGGGGGGGGCGAGGAAGATAAATTTTAAAAAATCTGATGAAAACCTTCAACCACACATGTTTGCTAACCTTCATGAACATGGTATATGTACCGCAGTAAATCTGTGACCTATTGTTTTGGGAAAATGACCTATTGATTTTTCTGCCAACCGGTCAAATGACCTATGATGTCCTGTGGCAAGAATGAACCCTGCAATATTTTGAAGGTTCAGAGGAGGTTGATTCCTGGCACGGTCAACAAGTAATACATCTTTTTAAGCATCTGACATTTGAAAATTAAAACATGAAACTTTTATAAACATTGGAAAAAAATGTCATATATTTGTTTTTCAAGTTTTGTTTTTCTCCGAGACAGTGGAACCTCCCTATTAAGACCTTCCCTGTTGAGACTCCCTCTAAGATGTGACCCCCATATAAAGTACAGTGGAACCTCCCTATGAAGCCCTCCCCTGTTGAGATTCCCTCTAAGATGTGACCCCCATATAAAGTACAGTGGAACCTCCCTATGAAGACCTCCCCTGTGGAGCCTCCCTCTAAGATGTGACCCAACAATTGTTCACCACTTTTTCCCCTTCATGTCTGTCCTACCGAGTGTCCACCTCCCTATCAAATGGGTGAAAGTGAAACATTCTCTCAATCCTGAAATGAAATCAAAGTTCTCTCAATCTTCCCAATGCTGAAGTGGTGACCGCTATAAAGATAACTTCCAATGAGTGTGTGTCTGTGTATACAGGATTCACATCATCTTATTTCAATCTGCCATCAATGTTGGCAGAAATGGTGGATTTTATAAACCATGGTTCTGGATGACAAGATGGCCAATCCTGAAAACTGTTTTTATCAGTTTTTCAATCCTGATTTCAGGAGCAGGCCTGAACTACTTTCCCCTATGCTATGATGACCTTTTGGCGGCTGACTTTCCAAGGTCTTAATAGGGAGATTCCTGTGTATCAGCGAATGTTGCTGAAAACTACCATGCCTGGTCTACCATAAAACTGCTGCTATTCGTACTTGTTGTATCCCTCCTTGTCGTAACCAATGGTGAGCCGGGTGGACAGGGGTTCGCGGTAGCAGCAGGCTCCAATGACGCAGCGTGCTTCGCAGGCAATGGCCGTGGGGAAATTGTTGGCGTTCCCTAGGCAACCGGTGTAGATGAACTTCTCGCAGTGACCCGACTTGTAGTTGTAGAACCAGCGAGTCTCTTGCTGCTCACACTGACCTGCAAGGAATAATAAGCATTCACAAAGTATTTTTTTTAAGTGTGGACAAACAACCATCAACAACACATCTCAGAAAATCAGGAGCATTGGGTATATTTCAAGATTTTGAAATTTAAAAAAACACCTATATACATACACAAAAGCAGTTGGTTTTTTGGTTTGCATAAAACACTTCACATTATCAACATAAAAAAAACATGGATATAAAACAATGCAAATATACAAAATCATAGAAAGCAATTAAAGTTCTCTCTCTCTCGCACACACACACACGATCAGATTCCGCCTCACATCTGCTGAGAGGCAGAATACAGGCATCCTGATTTATCTTCTGCTCACCATCTTCGCACCCCTGTCCCCATCCCCCCACCCACCCTTCTTCAACACACACACCCTCACCCCCCAACTGACCTGTGCTAAGGGTCAGAGAGCAAGCGTCCAGCACCTCATACTGACAGAGGTGACCGTCGTAGCCGGGTGGACAGATGCAGGTGATGAGGTCTGGTTCGTTGGGCCAGATGGATGGCTCACACGACCCCCCGTGCTGGCAAGGGTTGGGTTGGCAAAAGTCTGAAACAAGTTTTAGTGCAAATTTCATGTATTGCTGCCAACCTAAACTTTCAGAATCAACATCAGAAATCCAGCCTGGGATTCCGTGCTCTTCCACCCCACCCTCTCCCCCCCTCCCCCAGCAGGTACAGGGGTGAAGCTGCTTAAATCATAAAATGTGATGCTGTTCTTTATGCTAAACCCACTGCCTGAAACCAGAACCATTCCTGGCCTGATGTTGCCTGGAAACATTTTAAAGAAATAACTTGCGGAACAAAACTCACCCTTGTCTTTGACAGCACTGCTGTTCTTTTCACATTTAATTTCCACCACAAAATTGCAGTTACTTGAACTAAAATCAGAGTCTTCCATTCCTTATTACTATCACTGTTCATCAAAAAGTATTGGAGCACTTTCTGGTACACATCCCATTAATTCTGTTTACTTTTTAACATTAAAATAACAAATAAAAGTGATAATTGTTAAGTGAAACGAGGCCAGGAAGAATGAAGGCAACGAACGAAAATAACTCAAAAAGCGTGGTATGGATTATGGATCTACACACACACACGCACACATACTTATCACTGTCACACATCAATCACAGACCTAAACACATAACACAACAACAAAACCACTACTCAAACCTACCCCTTTTCTCAGAACAGTCCACGTCAATCACAGACCTAAACACATAACACAACAACAAAACCTGTAATCAAACCTACCCCTTTTCTCAGAACAGTCCACGTCAATCACAGACCTAAACACATAACAACAAAACCTCTACTCAAACCTACCCCTTTTCTCAGAACAGTCCACTTGCTTCCCGTCCAGAATCCATCGTGCCCGGCACTGTCCACAGAAGTCGATGTGGCACTTGGCCTCGGGGAAGGCGGGGCAGGAGGCCCCCAAACATGGATTGGCATGGCAGGAGGCTATGCCCTGGTGGCAGGGGCAGGCCGTCAGGAACATGTCCGTGTCCAAGCAGAACCGCTGAGTCGGCACGCTCACAAAACTGGACGGAAGCTTGGTGCTCACCAAGCCTGGAATTTGTAAATGCAGAGCTTGAAATTGTGTTATTTATTGAGTGACATACATTGTACAGTTGAACCTCAGTACAACAAAACTGGACAGAAGCTTGGTGCTCACTAAGCCTGGAATTTGTAAATGCAAATCATGTAAATCCAAAATGTGTAATTTTCATATTGCATCATTATCAAAACGTTTACTTGTTCTATTCAGTTACTTGAAAACAGGTGAATTAAATATCATGTCTTGTGTGTTGCTTTGTGCATTAAATCTTTTTTTTCTTAATTACATTTTTATATTGCGGTGGGTTTTTCCACAGTAGAAAGTTTGAAGTGATTCTGTGCAACTGTACGTTCCATGAACATTTCCTGTCCCCAAAGTAATCCATGACAAAAGAACAATGTACAGAAGAACCACCAAATGCAGACCCCATGCCCTGCATCCATCCATCCCCAAAGCCCGACCTGCAATCATCTTCCTCTCCGTGATCCAGCTCTGCTGCAGCCAGGTGTCGGGCACCGGGTACAGGCCTGGACAGGTGCGGCGCAGCGTCATCAGGAAGGGCTTGCTCTGGCGTACCAGCACCTGGAAGATGGCCGTGGACTGGCGCGGGGCGAAGGGGCCCTTCACGTGGAAGTTGCAGTAGTCCGCGTCGTAGCCGCTCAGGGTGTAGCCAAACTGGTCGTAGCCCTGCCGGTTCAGTCCTGTTGGACAGTCACACAGGCATACGTAGGTCTGGCTGTGTTAATATTGGCGCATCTCCGACACTCAAACCTCCCATCTGGTGCACCGAGTTTCCCTTCCCCTCTGTCTCTCTCTCTCTCCCTCCCGCCCCCTCTCTCTCTTTCTCTCTTTCTCTCCGTCTTACTCCTGTCAAAGTTTGCCCTGCCCACTTGTCTCCGCCTTTTTGTCTGTCTAACCCTGACCCCCCCCCCCCATTACCCTGACCCCTCCACCTTCTCCTTGCCTCCTCTCTCTCTCTCTCTCTCTCTCTCTCTCTCTCTCTCTCTCTCTCTCTCTCTCTCTCATGTGTTATTAAATAATGTTACTATTATTCTATATCATTGTTATGAAACATGGTGTGTCAATGTGTTAATTTTTAATTTATATTTTTATATGGTTTTATCAATGTTTGTAAAGCACTGAGAACTTGCTTTTAGCATGATTTGTATCATGCTATATAAGTGAAATTATTATTATTATTATTATTATAGACCAGTGCATCATTAAAATCTAGAAAATGTTCACCAGCTGCACAGCGTTTCAAAACAATGTTTTAAATATTACAAAGAAAGACCCACTAAAACATCCGGGTGACCCCCTAAAAATCTAGAGACATATTCATGTTATCATATTGTGCATGCTGATTTTGACCCCCTGGTTTCTAAGACAGTAGTAGTCTGCACAGATGAAATGTGCAGTCTTGTGGGATGTTCATGAAAACTAACAAGCACTGTTCACTGAAAAGCGTGTAGCAGTCAATAATTAAAGAGCAATATTATCAATCCTGAAGTGTAGCAGAGGGCCAAACTGCACAGTACACCGGTACTATTAAACATGTGTAGAGCAGCCAGGTCTGCGGAAGGATCAATGCTTTTTAACATCATTCTTAGCAATACCATAAGCAAAGGTGGGTAGGTGGGTGAATAGGAGAGGATGACATGGGGGGTGGGATTGATAGATGGATAGATAAATGGATAGAGAAATGGACAGGTCGGTGTGAGGATGGATGAATGGGTAGATAGAATGATGGACTGATGGATGGATGGATGGACACACACACACACACACACACACACACACGAAGACACACACACACCATGTCTGTTGAAACAAAAGGTGCTGAAGCCGTCAGCATCGTAACGACCGGACAGATCAGTGGCACCACTTCGGTCCACACCGCTGCGGTTGAATCCATCAAACCCGTAGCCCTCGGAATCGAACCCATAGCGGTCAAACCCTGTCATGTCAAAGCCTTGTCTGTTGAAGCCATCACGATTGTAGCCTGAAACAGACAAACAGACACACCAGACTTCCTCATTAACAATGCAGTTACGGTTACTATATAGTATATTACCTGAATGCGGAATATTAGTATTATTCCTTGAAAGAGTTTAAAGCATGTATGTCAGCATGTACTTTCTGTACCAAGCTTATTTTCATGCTGAATTTATTATAACTTTCAATTAATAAAAAACATCTTTCAGGGAATTTAGCAATGTATGTAACACATGTATGCACCAACACCAACAGAATTCTTATTGTTTTACATTTGCAGTTGGACTGCGAGTTCAAACGCAAGTAATGGTTATTTGAAACAAGCCATAGATTCCCAAATTAATATTGAAAATGTCAAGCACAAAAAATGTTATTGCTGCAATATGACGTAAATTCAATGCTTAAAATAGTGATAGATTCCACCAAGGGATCAAGGTGCAGATAAAGCATGTTTATTGAAACAGAATTACTGAAAGGTTATATCATGTCTCCTTCTATGCCCTAAGTCTGAATTGAGTCAGAAACAGTGCTGTGTGGTTCAATGAATTTTCAGTAATGGTGCATGTGCACACACACACACACACACACACACACACACACACACACACACACACACACACACACACACACACATTGCATTCCAACAATTTTCATTCTCTCACAAACCTTTTCTGTTGTAGCTGAATCTATCAAAGCCGCTGCGGTCAAACCCATCAACACCATATCCAAACAGATCCAGCTCCACATTTCCTTCTTCCTCCTCCTCCTCCTCCACCTCATCTTCCTTCGATATAGGAATGTCCCCGCGTTTAGGGCCAGATGGCTGCGGCGGTTTTGGCCCTGTGGGTGTGGGCGGCTGTGGAAAGGGAGGAAAAGGCAGAGCGTCCGTCACGTTGCAAGGATTCCCCCTGGAGGGCAAAGCGTACGTGACGCACAGCGACTGCTCAGAATCAAACACGTAGAAAGGCGGGACGTTGAAGGGGATGAGCGGAATCTTCCCGTAAGCAGCGGGGAACTTGTACTTGTTGTGGCCTTTGTTCTGCCAGGTCCAATACAGCATGTCGACGTAGGAGTGGATGGCAAAGAACACGGGGTCGTAGGGACTGCTGGCGGTCACCATATCCCCACCGATGAACGAGTGCACATAGGCTACCACCGTTTCCAGGCACATGCTCATGTCCATGAAATCTTCGCTGGCCAACGCCATGGCAATCTCCACCTGGGTGGGGAGGGCCACGCTTTGGTTGAACCGTCGAGAAATGCACGGCTCCCAAGCTTTGGGGTCTCCAAAGGGGTGGTCCGGAACGCACCCACCGTCGCTGGCATTGCCGTTACCGCCGAAATAGTTTGCCTGCCAGATGACAGCCTGGGAAAAGTTTCCCACGTCAGTAGTGAAGTCGAAGTAAGGCAGCACGATGCTGCAGTCCATCTCCTGCAGTTTCTGCTCCAGCTGCCGCAGGAAGTAGCGGTGCCACAGCAGGAAGTAGGGGGCGCCGCTGGCATGCATGCGGTGGATCATGTGCAGGTCGCGGAACTGTTCCCACACTTGGGTGTCCCCGTTGAGCCGTAGTCGAGACACCGCCTGCTGGAACCTGACCACCTCCTCCCGCGTCATGTCCCGCAGCTCTCGTCTGCTGTCCACCCGCTGACAGCTGCACGGTGCACCACAAGAGAAACAGCACAAGGTAGAAGACAGAAGGGCATCTTTGTCATGCAGTCCATTGATTGCCATAGCAAATAAGTTTATATGAAATGAGAAGCACATTCTACCTTCTGAGCAGCATCTCTCTCTCTCTCTCTCTCTCTCTCTCTCTCTCTCTCTCTCTCTCTCTCTCTCACACCCCCCCCCCCCCCCCACCCCCCCACCCCCCCCACACACACACAGAGTTATTTATGTTTAAAAACTCAACAATTCATGGATCCAAAGTGACTGTTGGAAATGGGTTGCATTTTGTCAGGTGAAAGCCACAAGGTACTATCAGCTTCTCAGGCAGCGAATGAGGAATCGTGGAAAAAGATGAAAAGCGTATGTCAGAGGACAAAGCCCCCTGAAAATGAAGCCTTTTTTGTAATCTAAGCCTTAAAATCAGCATTAGAAATAGAACTGATATATTTAGTTCATTTTGCATTTACTCATAAGAAGTAATTCTTACTCAACTGGGGGTTTTTTAACCTAAAAAATGTCCCCTTGGGCCATCAAAAAAGCGGAAATGTGCTTAAAAGCTGAAAATTCCTGCTTCTTTACTGCTTTTGTTTCTTTTTGTGATTTCTTCATGATGTTCTTCTGTGGTACTACGTGTATTTTGTGGCTTTCACCCAACGGTTTATGAACAATGTATTACTGACGTGCAGTTCAGGACTCCGCCCTCCTGACATTCACACATCTGGCAGCCCAGCCTGAAGGAGGAGCCTGGCCCATAGTTCTGCTGGCCCACTGTGCAGTTCTTCTGGGATGACACACACCCCACCTCCTCACACGACAACCCTGAAACAACAACACCACTACTTCATATTACATGGGGGCTTCTACAAAATCCTGGCACTAACATATGAGCCTAACCCATAGCTCTGCTGTTCTTGGATGCCACCCCCCCCCCCTCACCCCCCTCCTCACACGACAACCCTGAAACAACAACACCACTACTTCATATTACATGGGGGCTTCTACAAAATCCTGGCACCAACACATGAGCCTAACCCATAGCTCTGCTGTTCTTGGAGCGGCCATGTCGCTCACATCTTCTGACGCACTGGATTTCAGGCCAGTGCCTCCCAAAACCTTGTCAATTTTCACCTGACGCAGTTTCTTTTTAAATTGTTAATAAATTTCAGCGTTACAAAACCTTGTAAATTTTCACCTGACTCAGAATTTTTTTAAAAATTGTTAATAAATTTTAAAGAGAGACCCCTTAACCCCTTCACTGCCGAGCCCGTTTCCGGTTACGGGGTAACTATTTGCCAAGCCATTTTAGATTGCAAAGTGTATCACACAAACTGCTGAATAAAAGTGCACATAACTTATACTTTTCTGAAAGGGAATTGAATATAGTATCATTTGAGAACACTCTCACATGCATTCGAACATACTGCGAAAAGCATATGGATAGAAGAAGGGAAACTCTTAGAATAACCCTACGACGGATATTTCCGTGACGGGGACAGTTTATAGGTCACCGGAAGTTGATGGAAATATCCGTGACGGGGCAGTGAAGAGGTTAAGTTACTTAAAATATCCAGGCAACCCTCTAAAAATCAAGAGTCATATTTTGTGCACTGATTGTCACCCCCTGATTTTGACAACAGAATTAACACTGATCCAGCGTCAATTCTGTCTTTATCTTTAAAATCAGGAGGTCAGATTTTGTGCGCACAATGTTTCTCTTCAATTTCGGGGGTTCACCATATAGTTTAGGGCGTCACGACTGATGAGGACGAACAGACCTGCCTACCCCCTAACAGACCAGAGAGGAACGTTACATTTTGTAGCCACAAAGAGTAATTGTTGGAAGCTCAGCAGAACACTGTGACAGCATCATGCCTCACTGCTGGTGACGGTAACAGACAGTCTTAACAGTTAGAAATCTCCATGCATCGATCTATTGGAGGAATTTTATGTCTGCAGACCCTCAGCGGGAAATCTGAAAATCGAGTGAGCACTTTGTTGATTTATATCGTGATCGTGATCAAGCCTGATCCTTGAATACAAAGATGCTTGTATGTGTATTCAGAGTGGAACTTTTGATTGGTTCTCCTTTTCTTTTGGAACTTTAAAAGATGTAGTTTAGTCATAAAATGATCAAAATTGCTACAGTCTTATCCAGCTCTGGAATTGCAAGATTACTATAGTTCATGAGTTAATTAACTTTAATTTTGTTTTCTTTGTCACTTTTTGTGTGTTTGTTTTTTGCTATTAATTTGTTAGGTTTTTTGTGTGTTGTTTTTTCCTCCACATTCACAGACATGGGGTTTTTTGGTTGTTGTTTTTTTGTCTAATATCACAACTGTGTGAACAGACTTTAAATTAAATCAATCGAATCCTTTTCTTTTGCCTGAGGGCCAAATTCTACTTAGCATATTGACTCTTTCGATGGCGTGAACCACAACAAATAATGGAAGTTACGAACCAAAAACAGTCTTCAAAATTGAAAACTGGGTTATGCACAAGGCATCTGGGCTGTTTTGTGCTGAGCGATCGATTAGAGTTTGTTTTGTTGCTGTTGTTATTTACCTTTTAATTTAAGAGCAGAATTTTCTGGAGACGATTGGAAGTTCCGCCCCAAATGGAGTGGTTGGCAGGTGTGGAAGTACAAAGACAACAGTGAGAAAATGAAAGCCAGAACTAACATGTCACTGACCTGGGTAGAAGCTGATCACCTCGGTGTCATTGGTGGCAGTGACCCTGTTTTCTATGTCCTCCAGACCACCCTGTGGCCGATGCAGCATCTGACACTCCCCCACATGCATCACCTGACCATGACACACACCATCAACATTAACACTCTCCACATGCATCACCTGACCATGACACACACCATCAACATTAACACTCCCCACATGCATCACCTGACCATGACACACACCATCAACATTAACACTCTCCACATGCATCACCTGACCATGACACACACCATCAACATTAACACTCCCCACATGCATCACCTGACCATGACACACACCATCAACATTAACACTCCCCCACATGCATCACCTGACCATGACACACACCATCAACATTAACACTCCCCACATGCATCACCTGACCATGACACACATCATCAACATTAACACTCCCCACATGCATCACCTGACCATGACACACACCATCAACATTAACACTCCCCACATGCATCACCTGACCATGACACACATCATCAACATTAACACTCCCCACATGCATCACCTGACCATGACACACATCATCAACATTAACACTCCCCACATGCATCACCTGACCATGACACACACACATCAACATTAACACTCACCACATGCATCACCTGACCATGACACACACATCAACATTAACACTCCCCACATGCATCACCTGACCATGACACACATACATTGCACACTCAACATTAACACTCACCACATGCATCACCTGACCATGACACACATTATCAACATTAACACTCCCCACATGCATCACCTGACCATGACATTAACACTCCCCACATGCAACACCTGACCATGACACACACATTAACATCAACATTAACACTCCCCACATGCATCACCTGACCATGACACACACACAACATTAACACTCAACATTAATCAACTAACACTCCCCCACATGCATCACCTGACCATGACACACACCATCAACATTAACACTCCCCACACACACCTGACCATGACACACACCATCAACATTAACACTCCCCACATGCATCACCTGACCATGACACACACCATCAACATTAACACTCCCCACATGCATCACCTGACCATGACACACACCATCAACATTAACACTCCCCACATGCATCACCACCATGACACACACCATCAACATTAACACTCCCCACATGCATCACCTGACCATGACACACCATCAACATTAACACTCCCCACATGCATCACCTGACCATGACACACACCATCAACATTAACACTCCCCACATGCATCACCTGACCATGATCAACACACACATCAACATTAACACTCCCCACATGCATCACCTGACCATGACACACACCATCAACATTAACACTCCCCACATGCATCACCTGACCATGACACACATTAACATCAACATTAACACTCCCCACACACCTGACCATCAACATTAACACTCACCACATGCATCACCTGACCATGACACACATCATCAACATTAACACTCCCCACATGCATCACCTGACCATGACACACACCATCAACATTAACACTCCCCACATGCATCACCTGACCATGACACACACTCACCACATCACCATGACACACATTATCAACATTAACACTCCCCACATGCATCACCTGACCATGACACACATTATCAACATTAACACTCCCCACATGCATCACCTGACCATGACACACATCATCAACATTAACACTCACCACATGCATCACCTGACCATGCATAACACTCCCCACATGCATCACCTGACCATGACACACATCATCAACATTAACACTCACCACATGCACACAACATTAACACTCACCACATGCAACACCTGACCATGACACACACACATTAACACTCCCCACATGCATCACCTGACCATGACACACATCATCAACATTAACACTCCCCACATGCATCACCTGACCATGACATGCATCACCTGACCATCATCAACATTAACACTCACCACATGCATCACCTGACCATGACACACATCATCAACATTAACACTCACCACATGCATCACCTGACCATGACACACATCATCAACATTAACACTCCCCACATGCATCACCTGACCATGACACACATCATCAACATTAACACTCCCCACATGCATCACCTGACCATGACACACACCATCAACATTAACACTCCCCCACATGCATCACCTGACCATGACACACAATCAACATTAACACTCCCCCACATGCATCACCTGACCATGACACACACCATCAACATTAACACTCCCCACATGCATCACCTGACCATGACACACACCATCAACATTAACACTCCCCACATGCATCACCTGACCATGACACACACCATCAACATTAACACTCCCCACATGCATCACCAGTGACACACATCATCAACATTAACACTCACCACATGCATCACCTGACCATGACACACATCATCAACATTAACACTCCCCACATGCATCACCTGACCATGACACACATCAACATTAACACTCCCCACATGCATCACCTGACCATGACACACATCATCAACATTAACACTCCCCACATGCATCACCTGACCATGACACACATCATCAACATTAACACTCCCCACATGCATCACCTGACCATGACACACACAACATTAACACTCCCCACATGCACACCTGACCATGACACACATCATCAACATTAACACCCCACATGCATCACCTGACCATGACACACATCAACATTAACACTCCCCACATGCATCACCTGACCATGACACACATCATCAACATTAACACTCCCCACATGCATCACCTGACCATGACACACATCATCAACATTAACACTCCCCACATGCATCACCTGACCATGACACACATCATCAACATTAACACTCACCACATGCATCACCTGACCATGACACACATCATCAACATTAACACTCACCACATGCATCACCTGACCATAACACTCACTCCCACATGCATCACCTGACCATGACACACATCATCAACATTAACACTCCCCACATGCATCACCTGACCATGACACACACATCAACATTAACACTCCCCACATGCATCACCTGACCATGACACACATCATCAACATTAACACTCACCACATGCATCACACATGACACACATCAACATTAACACTCCCCACATGCATCACCTGACCATGACACACACATCAACATTAACACTCCCCACATGCATCACCTGACCATGACACACATTAACATCAACATTAACACTCCACCACATGCATCACCTGACCATGACACACATCATCAACATTAACACTCCCCACATGCATCACCTGACCATGACACACACCATCAACATTAACACTCCCCACATGCATCACCTGACCATGACACACATCATCAACACACATGCATCACCTGACCATGACACAACACTAACCCCACATGCATCACCTGACCATGACACACACCATTAACACACATGCATCACCTGACCATGACACACACATTAACACTCCCCACATGCATCACCTGACCATGACACACATCATCAACATTAACACTCCCCACATGCATCACCTGACCATGACACACACATCAACATTAACACTCCCCACATGCACACCTGACCATGACACACACCACAACATTAACACTCCCCCACATGCATTAACACTCCCCACATGCATCACCTGACCATGACACACACCATCAACATTAACACTCCCCACATGCATCACCTGACCATGACACACACTCCCCACATGCATCAACATTAACACTCACCACATGCATCACCTGACCATGACACACATCATCAACATTAACACTCCCCACATGCATCACCTGACCATGACACACACATCAACATTAACACTCCCCACATGCATCACCTGACCATGCACCTGACCATGACACACATCACAACATTAACACCCCACATCATCAACATTAACACTCCCCACATGCATCACCTGACCATGACACACATCATCAACATTAACACTCCCCACATGCATCACCTGACCATGACACACATCATCAACATTAACACTCCCCCACATGCATCACCTGACCATGACACACACCATCAACATTAACACTCCCCCACATGCATCACCTGACCATGACACACATCATCAACATTAACACTCCCCACATGCATCACCTGACCATGACACACACCATCAACACTCCCCACATGCATCACCTGACCATGACACACACCATCAACACTCCCCACATGCAACACCTGACCATGACACACATCATCAACATTAACACTCCCCACATGCATCACCTGACCATGACACACATCATCAACATTAACACTCCCCACATGCATCACCTGACCATGACACACACCATCAACATTAACACTCCCCACATGCATCACCTGACCATGACACACACCATCAACATTAACACTCCTCCACATGCATCACCTGACCATGACACACATCATCAACATTAACACTCCCCCACATGCATCACCTGACCATGACACACATCATCAACATTAACACTCCCCACATGCATCAACATGTATATATGTACTTTTCTATATTCTACTCATGAAAAATGTATGTACGTTCGTCATGTTCTTATTGTATAAGATAATGTATATTCAATGTTGTATTTGTATTAAATATGTAAAGCGCTTAGAGCCCTAAATCAGAGAATAGGCGCTATATAAATATTCATTATTATTATTATTATTATTATAATAATAATAATAATGGGAATTTATACAGCGCTCTTTCTCACATGAGCTCAGTGCACTTTACATTGATAACAAGAACATTAAAGGCAAACAAATAATTAATCATTAGAAAGTAAAATAAGCACGATGCTTACACGCAACGTTCTCTTACTTCCTTACACACACACACACACACACACACACACACACACACACACACACACACACACACACACGCACACATACACACACATGCATGCGCACACGCACACTCGCACACAATTAATTATACAAGTAAAATAGTTACAACATGAACATTCTAAGAAGAAACATAGAGACCACATTCACATTCCCAATCAAGTTTGAATACAATACTGCAACTTGAAATAAAATCATACTGCCATCAACATACCAATTACATGACTAATTATAATAGACAAATTTTGCAAAAACAAAAATACCCTTCTACCTCATTTACAAGCATTTAAAGTTTACAAGACGTAGACATTGTACATACAAAATACGAATAATAAAATAATTGTAAATACATTTTTTACAAGATTTCTGCAATAAAACGGACCCCCCCCCCACACACACACACACACACACACCTCACACACAAACACTAATCAATCATAATATGTCCGAAACAAGTGAGTTTTAAGGGCAGAGCGAAAGGCGGAAATAGAGTCAGATGAGCGGACATGTTGTGGGAGGGAATTCCATAAGTGAGGTGCTAAATAGTAGAAAGATCGTTCACCAAATGATTTCGTGTGGACCCGAGGAACCTTGAGTGTGCAGCAGTCAGAGGAAGAACGTAGGGAGCGAGCAGGTAAGTAGACAGTTACTAGTTCGGAGAGATAGACGGGACCAGAGGAGTGAACAGCACCGAAACAAAGGCAAGCTATTTTATACTTGATTCTAGCCTCTACTGGAAGCCAGTGCAAGTTACGAAGATGAGGTGTTATATGATCAGAACGTGGAATCTTGAGAGTGAGGCGTGCTGCACTGTTTTGCAGTTTTTGAACACGTTGCAGGAGATACTTAGGACAGCCACAGAGAAGAGAGTTGCAATAGTCAATGCGGGAAAGAATAAAGGCAGAAATAAGAGTTTTCGTGGCTGCAACAGACAGAAAGTGTCGAACAGCACTGATTTGTCTGAGCTCATAATTGATGGAACGTATGAGATTAATAACCTGTTTATGCATTGTAAGATTTGAATCGAGGGTAACTCCCCCACATGCAACACCTGACCATGACACACACCATCAACATTAACACTCCCCCACATGCATCACCTGAGCATGACACACATCATCAACATTAACACTCCCCACATGCATCACCTGACCATGACACACACCATCAACATTAACACTCCCCCACATGCATCACCTGAGCATGACACACACCATCAACATTAACACTCCCCCACATGCATCACCTGACCATGACACACATCATCAACATTAACACTCCCCACATGCATCACCTGAGCATGACACACATCATCAACATTAACACTCCCCCACATGCATCACCTGACCATGACACACATCATCAACATTAACACTCCCCACATGCATCACCTGACCATGACACACACCATCAACATTAACACTCCCCACATGCATCACCTGACCATGACACACACCATCAACATTAACACTCCCCACATGCATCACCTGACCATGACACACACCATCAACATTAACACTCCCCACATGCATCACCTGACCATGACACACACCATCAACATTAACACTCCCCACATGCATCACCTGACCATGACACACATCATCAACATTAACACTCCCCACATGCATCACCTGACCATGACACACATC
Organism: Phymorhynchus buccinoides; assembly: GCA_017654935.2. NCBI lineage: Eukaryota > Metazoa > Mollusca > Gastropoda > Neogastropoda > Raphitomidae > Phymorhynchus > Phymorhynchus buccinoides. Next base: position 8,145,949 of record CM065690.1, read on the forward strand.
ATCAACACTCCCTCACATGCATCACCTGACCATGACACACATTGCAGTGCCATCATCAACATTAACACTCCCCACATGCATCACCTGACCATGACACACACCATCAACATTAACACCAAACATGACCAATTGCCACTTCATTACAATAGGTTGTTGATAAACGTAGAATACATGACATGAACATACATATTTGCCTCTCCTAACCACAGTATGAACACTTGACAACCATTCTCAACATTGAAACTCATTAAGATCACTTCTTAGCAACAGGTTATTCAATGTCAATGTAGAATACTTGACAAGACTGTACACATTTGTCTCTTCTGACCACAACAAACATTGCAATGGCATGTTTATCACACCAAGCTGTAAACTGCCAGTGACTGTATTGTCATGGGGAAAGAGTGAAAAATAACAACAGGCTTTGTGTCACTATCCACTAATCCAGCAATGAATCTAGTGCTTCTGTTTATCGTCTTGGCTTAAGGTTGTGTCAGACAAATTGACAAAATTGTCTGCATAGTTATGCGGGGATTGTCTTTTACCATGACAAGCTACTAACATAACATCATCATTTCCAAAATCTTCCGAAGTCGGAGTGTGGCTGCCCACGTGGCGGGGTGTGGCGGGGTAATCAAAACGGTGACACACGTAATATTCTCATCCCTAACTGCCACCATCTAGACCTGCAAACCAGGTTCTCAGGTGGATCCCAAGGGGTTAAAGGAAAAGAGGGAGGCCAAAGATGAACTGGCGTCAGACAGTGGAGCGAGACCTTCAGCTGGCCAACAGACGCTGGAGCGATGCCATCAGACTGACTGCCGATAGGAGCCGTTGGAGCGCCTTGACTGCCTCATGTGTCGCACGACTCGGGAGCGTCTGAGTCTGAGCGAGTCTAGCTGGTGCATTTGTACTATGGTGTTCAAGTGCTTCAGCTGTTGGGATGATCCCTGGAGTCTTTTAGCCAGGGTACGACAACATCAACAACAGCTTCTGTTTATTGTCCAGTGCTGAAATCGTCAACAAAAGGATAGGCACAAAATCCCTCGTTTCCATAACAATAACTACAAACTCCTTATCCAAAACAAAATGCCAAAAAATCCCATCGAAGACCATTGTAGAAGACTTGTGAGAATAACACTATTCCTTGCAGTGAGCTAGAGATCATACTGCACGACTTCAGGGCAAATTACACCTATAAGCATCTGTAGTATTCTCCTTCAACATTTTTTATACGAACTGACTGCACAATTTTCACTTACCTATTTACAGTGAACATTCATGATGAAAAACTGAACCGAGTCGCTTTACAAGCTGCATTATTGGGCTACGATTACAAAGGAATTAAACGAACACGCTCACATCAAAGTGAATAGTCCTCCAAATTATGTCATTACATTAAGCTAATGCCACAAAAAAAGGAATGCATGTTGCACAAAGTTTATTTTTTTCTTTGATGGCAAACTAATCAAAATGTTGATTGTGGCCACGCGTTGCGAAGAAGAAAAAGAAGAAAATACATCTTGATTTTCAATGCAAATTAGTATGATGTTGAAAGGTTAAGGTAGGTTTCTGAGCATGGCCAGTGGGCAAACATGCTGGGATAGCACTCCTGTGGTCAGGAATGGCTTCTCGATCGCTAGATAAGTGGCAAGGATAGGCCAGGAAACCTACTCTGTCCATTCACATTTACTACGGGATAAATGTGAATGCTTGCAGGATTCCTGTACAGGTCATTGTTGAGCACTGTGTGGCTGCCCACTGACCTTGCAGTGACTCTGCAGGTTCTGCGTGTTGCTGACGACCTGTACAGGTCATTGTTGAGCACTGTGTGGCTGCCCACTGACCTTGCAGTGACTCTGCAGGTTATGCGTGTTGCTGACGACCTGTACAGGTCATTGTTGAGCACTATGTGGCTGCCCACTGACCTTGCAGTGACTCTGCAGGTTCTGCGTGTTGCTGACGACCTGTACAGGTCATTGTTGAGTACTATGTGGCTGCCCACTGACCTTGCAGTGACTCTGCAGGTTATGCGTGTTGCTGACGACCTGTACAGGTCATTGTTGAGCACTATGTGGCTGCCCACTGACCTTGCAGTGACTCTGCAGGTTCTGCGTGTTGCCGACGACCTGTACAGGTCATTGTTGAGCACTGTGTGGCTGCCCACTGACCTTGCAGTGACTCTGCAGGTTATGCGTGTCGCTGATGACCTGTACAGGTCATTGTTGAGCACTGTGTGGCTGCCCACTGACCTTGCAGTGACTCTGCAGGTTATGCGTGTTGCTGATGACCTGTACAGGTCATTGTTGAGCACTGTGTGGCTGCCCACTGACCTTGCAGTGACTCTGCAGTTTTATGCGTGTTGCTGATGACCTGTACAGGTCATTGTTGAGCACTGTGTGGCTGCCCACTGACCTTGCAGTGATTCTGCAGGTTCTGCGTGTCGCTGACGATGCTCTGACGTGTGGTGCTGAAGGTGCGATAGCAGCACGCCCCCACCATGGCCACTGTCACACACTGCTCAATGTCCTCAAAGTTGTTCACATTGCCTCCGCACCCTGTGTTCACACACACACACACTTATTATTTAATGGTGTTGTCAGCACACATATTTCATATCGTACACAGAAAACCCCCCCAAAAAACCACCACAAAAATAAAATAAAATTGCAGAGCCCTAAAACCATGAACTAGCCAGACACACATACTTCTTCTTCTTCTTCTGCGTTCCAAAAGTGCTGATGGCCGGTTGATCAAACCCGAATTTTGATGGTTTTGATGAAATGGGCGGTTTGTTGAAGGTCGTTTTCTGTTCCCCACAGCTTCGTCTGCATGTCTGTCGAAACTGGCCGGCATAGTTCGGACAGTACTAGGAGATCTTCCAGAGTTGCATAGAAATATGCTCCAGAGAAAGCGACCCCACACAAGTGTTGGAAAATGTTAAAATTCTGAAGAGACATGTCTGAGACATGTGTTCATAATCTGATTGTGGTCTACGAAAAGAAGTCAATAATAATAATAATATTGTAAATTTAGGACGCACTTACCTCCCGATATAATTAGGAGCCCAAGGTGTTTACAATGACAAATATTTGGAAGTAACAATAAAAGGCTTCATTAAAACGTCAACAAATATTTACATAGCTCTCAATTCATAAATTGACACATGCACACGCACGCACAGACATAACCAATTATCTACGCATCCTCCCACCTGCACAGTGACGACCACACCTATAAACACCTATACATGCGCGCGCGGGCTCACACACACGTCATGCAAGGTGCCCAGTCATACACAAGCACGCCCGACACATGCAGAAACCAGAAGGGACCAACACCAGTAGGAGCATGCAGGACATGTCAGGGACTAACTACACTGGAAGGAAGTCGTGGTAAGCTTTTCTGAAAAGATGTGTTTTTAAAGAGAATTTGAATTCTGAAATTGTGGGAGCATGACGGATTGAATATGGAAGAATGTTCTAGATAAAGGAAAACGATCGTTCTCCCCATTGTTTTGTTCTACATTTGGGAATAATGAAGATGAAGTCAATGTCATTTAAAACTACCATATTCTTGAAGATAACTTTCCCACCAGTGATTAGGTCCAGAATTGGATTTCTACCAGCGGAATGAATCAGGATCAAACTGAAATGAAAGTATCTAAAGTGCTTAGCATCAATTAATAAGGCACTGAATGAAAATATCTTGAACAGGACAATGTCTTTCTAAACCATTTCGCTTCACCATACCACACCACACAATACCATACTACACCATACCATACTATACCACACCACACAATACCATACTACACCATACCATACTATACCACACCACACAATACCATACCATACCACACCACACAATACCATACCACACCATACTATACCATACTATACCATACAATAACATACAATATCTCGACCCCTCCTTCTTTGACCCATGTGACCGCAGGTCGAGATAACAGTAAGTCATATAACGTTATATTCGCATCTGAGCTTCACGGAAGGATACAATCACATTGGATGTCAACGAAAGCAGACGACCAAAACTGGCAAAATGAAGCGTTTTGCGCCAATTTCAGATTACGAAAAAATACACAAAAAACAATTATTAACACCAAACATAAATATTTGAAAACTTCTCAGAATCAGTGGAACTTAATTTCGTTGCGCATGAACATGCAGTTGAGAATGTCAGTGGGCCTGTGCTTGCAATGCAGGCAGTAGATCTAGCTTAGTCAGTATTTCGTTTCAATAACTATAAACTGCATTTGAAACCGTCGAGATATATATGTCATCTAGATCTGGCCTTCGAAAATTGGTTTTGGTTGGAACTCTCAAAGTTTTTATCGCAACTAGATCTAGATAACGCATAGTGGAACCTCCCTTATAAAACCTTCAAAAATCATCCAAAATGAGGTCTTATAAAAGGAGGGGTCTTATAAGGGAGGTAATTTTAATACTTACAAAGGGCAATGTCTCAGAGAATTAGGTCTTATGTGGGAGGGAGTCTTATAATGGGAGATCTTATAACGGATGTTCCACTGTACCATATCAAATCACACAATAACATACAATAATACCATACCCAGACCTGTTTGCCCTTATAATGAACAACCTGGAATTTGCCACAGAAAAAAACGGAATTTGAGAAGAAAAAAACAGAATTCACATCGGTACACGACTCGCGATAAAATCCTGATTTAAAAGTTATCTTGCGAGCGCACTGTGCGAAATTTTGAAGTCCACGTTGCAGTACTTGCAGTGTGCATGTTCGTCTCCCAAACGCGAACTTGTTATTCCTGGCACTTTCAAATACTTTTGAGAAAACTTCTGCTTCACTTTTGGCCGTTTCACCCTATCACTGCTGTCGTTTGTCAAAGATTTCTGGCGCTTGCCGCCTGCGGTTGACTTGCCTGACGACATGTTTGGCGCAAAACTACAATCTCTGCCAACAAGAAATACTATCATTGGTTGAGGGGGGTCCACGGACCAATGAAAAATCGCGTCTCAGAACTCCAAGGTTTCGGTTAACCCTTGCGTCTTTTCATGCAAACGGAAACAAATAATAGACGTTTTTTCGGGATTTTCAGCGTTCACCCTGAATTTATTATTTTACCCAGAATTTTTGCAAATTCACGGGATAATTCCGGCAAAACCGGAAGGGTAAACAGGTCTGCATACCACACCACACCACTCCATACCATACCACACTTAGTGTCACTATCCCATCCCACAGTATATACTACACGCCATTGCAAGCTGTTGTTCAGTCCAGCTTTTCCCCAACATCCCACCCACCTGTGAAGTTAAAGGGCAGGCACTGCTGACTGAGGCGGTCGTAGTACCAGCGGCCCAGCTGCAGGTGGCAGTCACCCGGCGCCGCGGGCCAGATGCAGGGGTTCTGGCGCACCTGGCAGTTAGGGCCGGTGAAGGGAGGGGGGCACTGGCACTGGTACCCCCCTGCTGCCACCTCGTTGATGTTGACGTTGACGTCAATGCCAGTGACACTGACTGCCATCACGTCCGTGCAGTTGCCAGAGTGCTGGCAAGGGCTGCTCATGCAAGGCACTGGTTGAAGGCCGTATTGGAAAACAGATTAGATTTTGTAAAAATGCTGTTCTCAACTGAACTTGCATGGGGTAGAGGAAATTAGAACGATGCTGAATTAACGACCTACATTTTGCAAAAATGCTGAACGAACTACTGAAATTTCAAGAGTTATTATTATTATTATTATTATTATTATTATTATAATTATTATGAACATTTAGGACGCCTAATCAATTCAATGCCCTTGGCGTTTACAATATAACAATATTATAACAGGGTTCGTACAGATCTATGTCAAAAAAATTCCAGGACTTTTCCAGGACCAGCTTACTAAATTTCAAGGACTCAATCTGGCATACCGGTCAATGTTGGTTTCGTTCCCGCCTGAGTTGCTTGTGCTTCTGGCCTTGACAATGGCTTTTTACAGCACTCTCGTCCATGCTGGTGATGTCAAAGTTCTTTTTGCACACTTTCAGTTGTGAATTACTGTTGACGGAGCTAACCAGCTCTGATACTCTTTTTTTTGCAGCCACACATTGTTGAAATGCAGTCTCCATTTTGTTGGAAAACGGAAGTACGGTAAAGGGAAGTAACTTCAGCGGCAGACAACTCGCGCAAATGTCTGCTATGATCGCGATATCCGTATGACCTTAAAAGTTTGGGTTTTTTAATTCAAATTTAGTTTTAACCTTCAATTATTTTTTGGGGAGGAGATTTTGACTTTGATGGATTGAGATAAAGGATGTGGTCAGACGATTTTGAAAATTCCAGGACTTTTCCAGGAGTCTTGGGGCCTTTGCTGTTTTTCAAGCACTTTTCAAGCCCTGGAAAAGGCCATGTCAATTTTCCAGTACTTTTCAAGGTTTCAAGGACCCTGTACGAACCCTGAATATAATAAGCATATATAACACAACATATGACATATACTGATACATGACACCTGCTATAAAGAATGAATGGAAAAAAAGACACAAACACCCAAAGACAGTCAGACACACAACCACACACATACATGCGCTCGCATGCACACATACACATGCACACACACATTCACACAGATATGAGTGCAGACATTCACACTCAGAAATGCACTCACCAGGTCATGAAGGGAGGGATTAGTTAATTAGGAAACAGATAAGTTTTGAGATGGCATTTGAATGTGGGCAGAGAGGATAAGTATCTGAGAGAGTCAGGCAACTGATTTCAAGTAACAGGAGCTTGATAGGCGAAAGAGCATTAACCAATGGTTTTAGTGCGGACAGTGGGGATACTGTAGAGACGTGCGTCAGATGAGGAACGCAGAGCTCGAGATGGCGTGTAAAGATGCAACAGATCAGTGAGAAATCAAAACAATCATGACATAACAGCTCACATTTTGTGAAAATTCTGTAACAAGCAGAACTTACATGGGTTAGTGGAAATTATAATGATGCTGATAGACAAAAACCAAAAAGGTGCACGTCTTACATTTTGTGAAAATGCTGTAACCAGTGGAACTTACATGGGTTAGCGGAAATTAAAAAGGTGCCGATTGACAACAACAAAAAATGCACTGAAATTTATAGTTAATATTTTGTCAAATTGTTGTTAAACACTAAACATTGCATGAGTTAGTGGAAATTATAGAAAGATGATGATTGACAAAAAACAAAAGGGTGAACTGAACTTACAGGCACAGCTGGGAACATCCATTCTTGTTTTGCAGGTCGGAAGACCATTCTGAAAAAGATAAATCATTCGTTGGCTTTCTTTTTTAATCACAGGCAATAATCACAGGCTGATAAGTAGCAGAAGGTCCTTGATAGTTCAGCTTTTTTTCCCTGAAAATAATGCATTTACGTCTTCATTCTTTTTGTGAATATAATGCATTTACATATTCATTCTTTTTCTGAAAATAATGCATTTACGTCTTCATTCTTTTTCTGAAAATAATGCATTTACGTCTTCATTCTTTTTCTGAATATAATGCATTTACGTCTTCATTCTTTTTCTGATAATAATGCATTTGTCTCTTGAATACTAACATCAATATCAGTTAAAATCACATAAATAAAACAAAGCAGGAATTTACAGTGTCTAAGCAATTTGTTAAGCCTTTGACTTAAGCACGCACAAAAAGCCAAAACTATCTAAAAATGGTAGATGATTTTTGTCTTGCTGGTTGAAAGCCCAGCATTTGGTCTCTCTCATCCAGGCAGACACAGCGCCGGGGCGCAGCCTCAGCTACTGGCTCAGTGCATCAGTGCAACATCAGATGTCAAACCTGGCCGGAAGGGATGGAGCACCAACAGAAGCTGTGGGGAACCACAGAGGGGCTGGAGAAGACGGTAGACTTCACCCTCAGGACTGGACTGGACATTTAGGCGTGACTTCGGATTGCAAAAAAGAAAAAGGGCTCTCTCTCTCAGAAACTTAATTAACTTCAGCTAAGCCTTTTTTTGATTTCTTAAAATTTCAAACTGTGTCTTTCTTTCAAACGGGAAAATCAAGTCATATATTAGATGACAATATTTCAGCTAGTCAACTAAAATCAAATGATTCCTTTTTCAGAAGTAATCACCACTTCCATTATGACTTGCGCATGTCCTTCAATTAACTTCTAGGCAGCAAATGCAAATAAGGCCAGTCCACTAAAATAAAAAGAAAAGAAGATACTATGAATTGTCTGTCTGTGAAACTTACCAGACAGTGGCAGAGGGTGCACATGTCAGGTGCCCACATCATTCCTTCACCGAACGTTGTTCCATTGAAGCTGCAGCTTGGTCGGCATTCGCAGGTCTCCAGATATTGTACACGTGACGTCAACTCCACATTCTGGGAAAGAGAGTAATTTTCATTTCTAAAAATGAAACAGTAGATGCTCTTTAAAAAAAGAAGAAGAAGAGGGTGAAAAGGATGAAGAAGAGGGCTATGTTTTTGTACGCACCTTTCTGTTTTTTCTTCCATTGCAATGTTTGTAAACACAATGTGATATTTCTTGTTATCAGCTGCTTTTTTTCAAACCCAGGTAAGCCCAGTGATCTTGAGAAGGGAAGAAATGTTTTCCTATGAACTGAAGGATATACCTGGACCTCAAGGAGTGCTGCTAAAAGCCAGAGGGTACTACAGCCTTAGTTTGTTCCTTTCTGATAGTACTGCTAAAAGCCAGAGGGTACGACATCCTTTGTTCCTTTCTGATAGTACTGCTAAAAGCCAGAGGGTACTACAGCCTTAGTTTGTTCCTTTCTGATAGTACTGCTAAAAGCCAGAGGGTACGACATCCTTTGTTCCTTTCTGATAGTACTGCTAAAAGCCAGAGGGTACTACAGCCTTAGTTTGTTCCTTTCTGATAGTACTGCTAAAAGCCAGAGGGTACTACATCCTTTGTTCCTTTCTGATAGTACTGCTAAAAGCCAGAGGGTACTACATCCTTTGTTCCTTTCTGATAGTACTGCTAAAAGCCAGAGGGTACTACATCCTTTGTTCCTTTCTGATAGTACTGCTAAAAGCCAGAGGGTACTACATCCTTTGTTCCTTTCTGATAGTACTGCTAAAAGCCAGAGGGTACTACATCCTTTGTTCCTTTCTGATAGTACTGCTAAAAGCCAGAAGGTACTACATCCTTTGTTCCTTTCTGATAGTACTGCTAAAAGCCAGAGGGTACTACATCCTTTGTTCCTTTCTGATAGTACTGCTAAAAGCCAGAGGGTACTACATCCTTTGTTCCTTTCTGATAGTACTGCTAAAAGCCAGAGGGTACTACATCCTGTGTTCATTTCTGATAGTACTGCTAAAAGCCAGAGTGTACTACATCCTTTGTTCCTTTCTGATAGTACTGCTAAAAGCCAGAGGGTACTACATCCTTTGTTCCTTTCTGATAGTACTGCTAAAAGCCAGAGGGTACTACATCCTTTGTTCCTTTCTGATAGTACTGCTAGGGTTTGTTCCTTTCTGATAGTACTGCTAAAAGCCAGAGGGTACTACAGCCGTAGTTTGTTCCTTTCTGATAGTACTGCTAAAAGCCAGAGGGTACTACAGCCGTAGTTTGTTCCTTTCTGATAGTACTGCTAAAAGCCAGAGGGTACTACATCCTTTGCCTGCTAGTTTGTTCCTTTCTGATAGTACTGCTAAAAGCCAGAGGGTACTACAGCCGTAGTTTGTTCCTTTCTGATAGTACTGCTAAAAGCCAGAGGGTACTACATCCTTTGTTCCTTTCTGATAGTACTGCTAAAAGCCAGAGGGTACTACATCCTTAGTTTGTTCCTTTCTGATAGTACTGCTAAAAGCCAGAGGGTACTACATCCTTAGTTTGTTCCTTTCTGATAGTACTGCTAAAAGCCAGAGGGTACTACATCCTTTGTTCCTTTCTGATAGTACTGCTAAAAGCCAGAGGGTACTACATCCTTTGTTCCTTTCTGAGAGTACTGCTAAAAGCCAGAGGGTACTACATCCTTTGTTCCTTTCTGATAGTACTGCTAAAAGCCAGAGGGTACTACAGCCTTTGTTCCTTTCTGATAGTACTGCTAAAAGCCAGAGGGTACTACAGCCTTTGTTCCTTTCTGATAGTACTGCTAAAAGCCAGAGGGTACTACATCCTTTGTTCCTTTCTGAAAAGTACTGCTAAAAGCCAGAGGGTACTACATCCTTTGTTCCTTTCTGAGAGTACTGCTAAAAGCCAGAGGGTACTACATCCTTTGTTCCTTTCTGATAGTACTGCTAAAAGCCAGAGGGTACTACATCCTTTGTTCCTTTCTGATAGTACTGCTAAAAGCCAGAGGGTACTACATCCTTTGTTCCTTTCTGATAGTACTGCTAAAAGCCAGAGGGTACTACATCCTTTGTTCCTTTCTGATAGTACTGCTAAAAGCCAGAGGGTACTACATCCTTTGTTCCTTTCTGAGAGTACTGCTAAAAGCCAGAGGGTACTACATCCTTTGTTCCTTTCTGATAGTACTGCTAAAAGCCAGAGGGTACTACATCCTTTCTGATAGTACTGCTAAAAGCCAGAGGGTACTACAAAATTAGTTTGTTCCTTTCTGATAGTACTGCTAAAAGCCAGAGGGTACTACATCCTTTGTTCCTTTCTGATAGTACTGTTAAAAGCCAAAGGGTACTACAGCCTTTGTTCATTTCTGATAGTACTGCTAAAAGCCAGAGGGTACTACATCCTTTGTTCCTTTCTGATAGAACAGACAAACCTCAATTTTAAGACTTCCAAAATGTCCGGAAAAATCGGTTGTAAAATGGAGGGGTCGTATGACGGAGGTTTTCACTGGCAGCCGTAGAAAGAAAAAGTTCAGCACAGTTCATACTCTCTTCTTCATGCGCACATACAATGACATATTAAAACTGGATTTGGGTCTTTCCAACTCCATAGGATTGTGCAATCGATATTACAGTTTCACTTTGCCGACTTCTTTTAATCACCTCCACTCTCGTCCAAAGTCAGTGGTTTTCTTTTTCAAAGTCAGTGGTTTTCGTGCTTTTCCTATGCTCTCTGCCATCTTTTCTACAACAAGGGAAGCGACTCCGCTTTCAGGCCCTTGACCGTGGTTGTTTCCCTTTGCTCGAAGTCTATGCAGACGACAGCAACGGTCGTAAAAACCAACAAAATGGCGGTCGTAAGTCGCGTTTTAGAGGAAGTCGTTTAAGAGAGGTTGTTTACATAGTAAAATGCATCTGTGCCAACAAATCCGGTCTCAAATGAGAGGTGGTCGCTTAACAGACATTCTACACATCTACACCCCATCCCGTCAACTTCGTTCTTCTGCTGACACTCGTCTCTTCCGTGTTCCTTCTGTCAGAACAAAGTCCTTCGGTCAACGTTCTTTCTCCTTTCAGGGACCAACTGTCTGGAATACACTTCCCATCAATATCAGACACTTACCTTCAACTTCTTCCTTCAAGTCTGCTGTGAAGACGCACTTTTTTCAACGATCATAATTCTTCCCCCACCAATCCGCTCCTCTCCACCCCCTTGTACTCAGTTTCCGTGAAATGATGAAGTGGCTGTCACATGGCGTGCTCGCGTGTGTGCGTGTGCGTGTGCGTGCGCGCGCGTGTATGTGTGTATGTGTGTTTCTGTAAGTTGTGTACCTTTTTCAAGATATGCGTTTTTGTTCATTTGTATATATGTACTTTTCTATATTCTACTCATGTAAAATTTATGTATGTTCGTCATGTTCTATAAGATAATTATATTCTATGCTGTATTTGTATTAAATATGTAAAGCGCTTAGAGCCCTAAATCAGAGAATAGGCGCTATATAAATAATCATTATTATTATTATTATTATTAAAATAGGGGTTTGTCTGTACTGCTAAAAGCCAGAGGGTACTACAGCCGTAGTTTGTTCCTTTCTGAGAGTACTGCTAAAAACCAGAGGGTACTACAGCCTTAGTTTGTTCCTTTCTGATAGTACTGCTAAAAGCCAGAGGGTACTACATCCTTTGTTCCTTTCTGATAGTACTGCTAAAAGCCAGAGAGTACTACAGCCGTAGTTTGTTCCTTTCTGAGAGTACTGCTAAAAGCCAGAGGGTACTACAGCCGTAGTTTGTTCCTTTCTGATAGTACTGCTAAAAGCCAGAGGGTACTACAGCCGTAGTTTGTTCCTTTCTGAGAGTACTGCTAAAAGCCAGAGGGTACTACAGCCGTAGTTTGTTCCTTTCTGAGAGTACTGCTAAAAGCCAGAGGGTACTACATCCTTTGTTCCTTTCTGATAGTACTGCTAAAAGCCAGAGGGTACTACAGCCGTAGTTTGTTCCTTTCTGATAGTACTGCTAAAAGCCAGAGGGTACTACAGCCGTAGTTTGTTCCTTTCTGATAGTACTGCTAAAAGCCAGAGGGTACTACAGCCGTAGTTTGTTCCTTTCTGATAGTACTGCTAAAAGCCAGAGGGTACTACAGCCGTAGTTTGTTCCTTTCTGAGAGTACTGCTAAAAGCCAGAGGGTACTGATAGTACATCATCCTTTGTTCCTTTCTGATAGTACTGCTAAAAGCCAGAGGGTACGACATCCTTTGTTCCTTTCTGATAGTACTGCTAAAAGCCAGAAGGTACTACATCCTTTGTTCCTTTCTGAGAGTACTGCTAAAAGCCAGAGGGTACTACATCCTTTCTGATAGTACTGCTAAAAGCCAGAGGGTACTACATCCTTTGTTCCTTTCTGATAGTACTGCTAAAAGCCAGAGGGTACTACATCCTTTCTGATAGTACTGCTAAAAGCCAGAGGGTACTACAGCCGTAGTTTGTTCCTTTCTGAGAGTACTGCTAAAAGCCAGAGGGTACTACATCCTTTGTTCCTTTCTGATAGTACTGCTAAAAGTCAGAGGGTACTACAGCCTTTGTTCCTTTCTGATAGTACTGCTAAAAGCCAGAGGGTACAACATCATTTGTTCATTTCTGATAGTACTGCTAAAAGCCAGAGTGTACGACATCCTTTGTTCATTTCTGATAGTACTGCTAAAAGCCAGAGGGTACTACATCCTTTGTTCCTTTCTGATAGTACTGCTAAAAGTCAGAGTGTACTACAGCCTTTGTTCCTTTCTGAGAGTACTGCTAAAAGCCAGAGGGTACTACATCCTTTGTTCATTTCTGATAGTACTGCTAAAAGCCAGAGGGTACTACATCCTTTGTTCCTTTCTGATAGTACTGCTAAAAGCCAGAGGGTACTACAGCTGTAGTTTGTTCTTTTCTGATAGTACCATCTGGCGCTTGGTTTCCCACCTGTGCCTTCATCATGTTCACCACGGTGAGCAGCTGTGACAGGTGCTGTTCCAGGAGGGCCACCCTCTCATCAACGGACACCAGCAGGGGCATGCCCTCCCCTGCACTCACTGGCTGGTCCGCCGCTGAAAGGAAACAAAACGTTTGAAGGTTGAACGACAATACAGTCTGCATTAAAAACAAATCACATTTAATTGGGATACACTCGTATACGTATCCACAAAATGTGCATATCTAAGGCATTAAATGTAGCTGACCGTAACAAATTATAAACGCACATGTTCATGTACATGCAAAAGTGTGCGCACACGCGTACACACACCACACACACACGCACACACACACGCGCACACACACACACACAATGTCACATATATTCGTGCACATACACACAAAAAGTTTAAATATCACTTAAAATGAACAGGTGTTAAAGCAAAAGAATGAAACACGCACAAACACACATACACATGCATGAATATACAGGCAAGCATGTGAAATAGACAAGCACATGCACATATTTAACATTTCATCTTGATATGACGCTTCAAATTTAATCTTATTTTTAGAATTCAAGTTCAAGTTCAACTCTGTTCAAGTATATTTTAATATCTCCCAAAGAGAAATTCAGGTTAGGTGCAACAACACAACAGACATACAACATAACTAAAAGAACATTAATCAAACGTGTGAAACGAAATTATACCAACCAAATAATTATCATTAAAATTCATGACATTCATTCTTGATCCAATATAGAGGAAGAAGCTAATAAGGAAAGCTTCCCATCCCACCACACCCCAACTCCCACAACACCCTCCCCACCAAAAAAGACAGAAGAAAAAAACAAGGAAACATTCACTTGGAATAGTTGGATAACCCTTTTCATCAAATGACAACAAAATTCACATAAAATCAAAAGCAGTTGACTTACGCAAATGATGTTGGTGACTGTTGTGAGCACATCCTTGTGCCTCTGTCTCTCCGTGAGCACTTATCTGCCCTTTGAACAGAATTCCCTGCCACACATTCCAAAAGAGGTTGAATAGTTGGTATACAAGTTATGTGCTCAACTGAGATAGTGAGTTTGTTAACTAGTAGTGCATACATGTGCGAGTATGTGTGTGTCTGTGGGCGCTTGTACATACATGTACCATATTTTTTCTGACTATAAAGCACACCTGATTAAATAAGTCGCGCCCCCCAAATTTTACACAAAATTCAGATTTTGTTATACAGTATGTTAAGTAGCCTATGCGTATGTGATAGAGTGCGAACAGCGCAATAAATTATAAACGTCCATATTACAATTTAAAAAACATTAACAAACCAGCATTAATACAAAGAATAAAGCGTATACCTACACACACCTTCATCAGGTTCATGTCTACATCATTGTTAACAAAAGACTAACACATATATAACAAAACACAAACACACACACACACACACACATACTTTTACCTGCAAACCGGATTTCCGTCGACCAAGCCTGCTCCCAAACGACATTAGCGCCTCTGGAGGAATCGTCCCCAATGTTTGCCGCAATTCCACCTTTTTCACCAGCTGACAATCCACATGCACCAGCAGGACCTGCCCCAACAAATCCACCTGAAGCAAACTCCACGGTTCACCAGGAAACACACCCTGCACCCTCACTCGCTGAAACGACTTCACCCCTAAATACCGAAACGTCAACACATTTCGAACAAGGTCTAACCGCAAATCTACCAAAGGCAGTTTTTGTTGAGGTTTTCGTACTGTCACCACAGAGCCGACACTGCTGTCCAGAAGATGTCCACGAAGGGTGAGGGAGAAATCCCTGTAGAGTCTCTTGAGGAAGTTTTCTGATTTGGAGCGGGGAATACGGAAGCCGGTAAAGTTGCTATGGAACTGGAAGCCCTTGGGTTGTAGTCTGGTGACCCCTTCCACAGTGTGCAGAGATTTCTTGCCCAAAAAATCCAGATCTGAAGCAGAAAGCATGTAAATCAACATTACACCAGAGCTCAGAAGCATACCATTGTTCCCACATACCGCTAATCCCACAATGTAATTTTGCATCCATGATACAACTAGTCACACTGTACCGCGAGTCCCACAAAATGTCTCTCTCTGTTTGTCAGTCAAACCCAGATAAACGCATGCGCGTGCAAACACATACACACTCACAGTCACATACAAACCCATCCATGCGGTATGTGGGAATAATGGATTGTCACCCAGATCTCAAGCAGAAAGCATAATAATTAATTGTTATAAAACATTGTGCTTTGAAGCACATACCATACCGTTATTATATTCAAAACTAGATAAACCCGTGCTCCGCACGGCAGCATGAAGCATCTGCGTTCATAATTGATAGGAACCTGTCTGAGCGATCCAAAAAAGAAAAAGAAGAAGAACTGGTTAGATGTAAATAATGAAGAAAAGAGACTAAAAAATATGTGGTGGTGCCCCCTCCCTTCCGCCCACTCCCCTCTCCTTTAAAAAAGATGATGACCCCCCCCCCCAAAAAAAAAAAAAAAAAACGTGGCGAGGGGCCGACTCGAACCCGCGACCACGGACGTGTGTAGAGGTGCGTGCCGCGACCTACTAATAGGCTTCTTAGACAGTCGATGTAAAAAATGTATTATAAGAGGAAGAAGGGAAAGCAGTCAAGTCGGACACCTGTTCCAGCTTCATGAAAGCAATTGCAAGCCTCGCACAGAACAGACTTAGGTTTTGTCACTTTAAGAAAAGTAGGTGCCTAAATGTTGTGAAAAAACACACACACACACACACACACACACTGTAGTAGACAGCACACACTTAATCATTGCTTGCTCGGTTTCCTGTCAATTCATGAGCGCAGATGCGTTGTTCTCCGTTATGCACCTTTCAAAACAAATATGGTTAGACCAAACACCAAACTTCCAGAACGTAGAGGAACTATTTGTAAAAAAGCCCTACTCGCCTCCCTCTTCTCCTTCCTAGCCACCCCTCCCCCTCCCCCTCTCCCTTCTTCTAACCAAAGCAACCATAGAAGTTTCTAGGTGCAGTGAGTTAGGCCTAGCCTCGGCTTTTTGTTATCACACGCAGTCTAAAAATGAACCGTTTTTAGCAGACGACACATTCTGCTACTCAGGCTATTGCAGCATCGTGTTTGCCCCCCCTCGGTATGTACGAAGGGGCCCGATTAAGGATTAATCCACTGTTGTTTTTGAAAACATTTTGGCAGTTTGAGTGTTTTTACCTGGTGATTGTTGTTGGGGGCCTCCGACATAAAGGTCATACAGGGATCACGGCTGTTCCCTCAAGCACAAAAAATCTAAGTTTCGCGTAAAGGATATGACGTCACGGCTATTCCACTGTCACGGCTATTCCATGAAACTGTCTTTCTTGAAAATCACTCCCTCCGTTAAACAAATTTTATGTGAAATCCCGGCTTCAAACGACGACTTGGCGAATTTCACTTGGAAGAACTGTTAAGCACCTACACGTGCCCCTATATTTCACAGTTGAAGGCAAAAATCGCCGCGACTTAGGAAAAAATAGAGAATTAAAATTCTTATCGGCACGCATATATAAATTAGGTAAAACAAGCCAGATA
The DNA here is from genome assembly GCA_017654935.2 of Phymorhynchus buccinoides. Classification (NCBI taxonomy): domain Eukaryota; kingdom Metazoa; phylum Mollusca; class Gastropoda; order Neogastropoda; family Raphitomidae; genus Phymorhynchus; species Phymorhynchus buccinoides. The sequence continues at coordinate 8,162,797 of CM065690.1, forward strand.
AGATTCCTAAAAATATTTCTTTCACATCAGTGAATATTATCCGATCTTTAAGACATGACAGATCTAAATATACACATAAGATACTAAATCTGCCTAGCCTTGAATACCGAAGGGAAGAGGAGATATGATTGAGACATACAAAGTGCTGCATGGCTATTATGATCAACTAACAACAACAAAACTGTTCACATTTAACAAGTCAATAACTAGAGGACATGATACGAATAACCCTTTGTTAAGTCCAGCCAATGTGCACACATTTTTGCTGAGTTATCAATCTGTGGAACTCCTTACCACCCTCGCTTGCTACTGCAGGAACACTAAGAACAGTTTCAAAAATCAATTAGACTTAAACATTGGAGCAATTATTGCTTCCACACCAATTTTAGAATAGAAAGTTAGCCCCAAAAGTACCGCTGCACACCCAAAACAAAATAAAAGAGACTTCACATACCAGGCTAAAGGCTATTTCTAAGCCTAAATGCCATATGATAAGATATGATACAAATATGAGCTTATAACTCAGATCATCACAAAACAAAACACTAATTCATACTCAGTGCAGCCAATCCACTGATTTCTGGGGAAATAGGTGTTCTTCTTCTTCTTCTTCTTGGACGTGCATGGCCATAATCAATGTGCTGATTGTTTTGCCATGGAACCGGGGAGGTTCAATCACATATTTTGGAAGAAAGGGCCTTAAGTAGGCCAGAGAAGTATGAGAATTCAACATAGATAAAAGAGGATCCTACGCTGAAGCTGGGGAAAAAAGTTCTTGTATTGTTTATACTGACAAACCCTGAACGGGACTGCCAGAGATGCTGTCCTCAGTGCCCCTAGACCCTAGTGTACATATGTATACATATTATTAGCCTGGTGTTAGTGTACATGGAAAAATTCAGCCTGTACAACCGTGAACACTGATTCCGCTATGTAAGTTTAAATCTAGTTGTGTCACTATCAATAAGTTCTGATTGTCAGTATGTTCAATGCTGCATTCATAATTAGATTAGATCTGTGCATACTACTGCATTGGATGTGAGGATTAGGAAGCATTGAATGGAAAAATGCAATTGCTACCACATAGTGGCACATAGCATACCACTGCCTTGGTAACAATACCATTTTGTGGTAATAGGTTTGTGGGTCTAATGGTATGTGGTACCAATTGTATGTGGTACCAATGGTGTGTGGGAATATTGGTATGTGGTAAGAAAAGTATGCTTCCGGATGTGATCAGGCGAAGTCAAAGGGCTTAGATCTAGCACCGACTTAGCTTGGGCTTGTCGCGTGCAAATCTGTCGCTCGCTACTATGAGAGTGTGTATTTGCGGCATTCACAAATTTCACTTTTTCCGTACTTGAACCATTTACCCTAACCCATGGAAAAAGTGACATTTGTGGTTCATGCTCAATGTCGCAAATACACACTCTCATAGTAGCGAGCGACAGATTTGCACGAGCGACAGATTTGCAGGCCTTATCGCCATGGACTGGAGCACCGTGTCGCAAATGCTAACTCATAGTAGCGAGCGAAGTATTTACACGATGCTACTTTTTTGCATACGACAGCACCGTACGGCGTAGTCTACTCTTTGGTGTATTCCCAAACAGTCCCAATCGCATGAATAAATAGCATACTTTTGAACTGGTGGTAGCCTTTATTGTCTTGCTGGTGTAAAGGATGAATTGATGATTGAAATAATCTTCACCAAAGCCTCTGATCTAGACTAGATAAAATATGAAAATACCGTGATGCGCGTGACTTATCATGTCTAAATACTCAAAAACAACCGTATAAATCACAATATAGTAGGGTGTTAAAATTCGTCCGCCATGCAATTTCGTCCAGTTTGCATGGTTACTCACTTTTAAACTGTGTTGTATCTATTCTAAAGGATAATATATAAACACACATAGCTGTTGTAAAACCTAAAAGGAATCCCAATGATAAAAACAGTACTATTCATTAGTTTATTCACTGCAATTAAGTTTGTGTGATCTGCGTGAAAAGCTGGATCTAAATCTTAGCAACTGCCTGAAGACAGTCACATACCATACAACTGTAAATCACGCAGAAACAGGTGCCTAAAAACAAATGTTAATATTCCTTTGTTTTCACAACAACATGTGATTTTATCATGAATGTATTTTATAATGATTAATTTTGAATAGGCAATTTTATTTTTTTAATTTAGATTAATGTATTTATGACAAATCCACTGGACGAATTTGTATGGTAAAAATCCAAGCATCAATGCAATTTCGTCCAATGCAGTTTCTGACTATATTGTTTAAAAAATTGGAACTTTCCTGGTATTGCAGTACCTCCAGGATCGTCCCACCATCTTTATAGTTAATAATGCCCCATATGTGCCTGTTCCATGCCGGAGGACATTAAATGAACTAGTCACTACTGAGGGGCTTACAGGTGCGACAGTGGATTTTTGACTCTCTTGATAAAATGTACTGGAGGTCTTTTGTTTTGTTTTCCGATCACACACAACATTATCTTCATAAAAAAGAGAAGAAAATAAACACATATTCAGCTATTCTATTAATTTATTTCAAACTACAAGTCACTGTGCTTTGCTCTTTGTCCTTGGACGAAATTGCATGTCATGCCTGGACGAAATTGCATGGGGTATGGACGAAATTGTCACAAGACACATGACTTTGTTTCCGACCATTTTCTGGTGAATATTCATGAGAAAACCGTAAACAGTTTCGTTAAACCGCTTTCTGATTGATTGATTATATTAATGAGTTAAAATTATAACTCAGATGCTGCATCTACAAGCCAGAATATGTCGAAGAATACTATCTTCTTCTTCTTCTTTTCCCTATAGCAACTGCAGTCACTGCTGACTATGTTGCTGTATTTGGGAGGATCTACGGGAATGCGCAAGACAACAAACTATCAAGAAGAAGGAAGTGGACAGGAGAAAAAGAAGAAATATAGAAAGCTTGGCCCAGCCAGCCAGGTCCCGCTAATCGGTCCCTAACATGATGCCACGCCAAGCGAGAGAATGACCCAGCCAGCCAAGTCCCGCTAATCGGGCCCCAACGTGATGCCGCATCATTGGGAAGAATAAAATAAAGGAAAATGAACTAAAAATAAATTAAAATGAACTAAAGAAAATAAAGAAAAAGAGAGAAGGGAGTGTAGTTACTGTGATTTGGAAACCCAGGACACAAAAGTGCCCAAGGTCCTCGCCTCAACAGCCTGTTCTGGGAGGTTGTTCCATGCCTTGATGGTACGTGGCAGGAAACTTGCTTGCCTGTATTGGGTACGGCAGTAGGTCTGGGCCAGCTGCTTGGGGTGTGCTCGACGTTGGCACTGTGGTGCTGGGACCAGTTTCTCTCTTACAGTTTTCATAGTGACCAGATTGTTTTGTATCTTGTAGAGCATGGCTAGTCTTGCTGTTTCCCTTCGTTCTTGCAGGGTGGGCCACTTTAGCTGCTCTATCATGGAGGTCACACTTGACGTATTCCTGAAGCGGCGCAGGGCAAATCTTGCAGCTCTCCTCTGGACCGCTTCGATTTTGTCATTGTCTTGCTGTTGGTGAGGGTCCCACACTGTGGAGGTGTATTCCAGTATGGGACGCACAAATGCCTTGTAGGCTCTTTCCCTGATGGTCTGGGAACTGATCTTGAAGCTTCTTCTCAAAAACCCGAGTCTTGTTGGCCTTTGAGCAGACGTGCTGGATATGTTTTTTTCCAGCTCAGATCTTTACAGATGGTAACTCCCAGGTATTTTGCGGAGTCCACCGTTTCGAGCAAGTGGCCATGGAGTGTGTACCTGCTTTCCTGCGTCTGTCTTCTTCTGGTAACAGGTAATTAAGGTGGTGCATTTGTCAGGATGAACGAAATGCCATGTCCCAGCTCTTCTCCCACTCAGCAAGCTGATGGAGGTCATACTGTAGCTGATCATGGTCCTGAGGCGCCGCTACCACTCTATACACTGCAGTGTCGTCAGCAAAGAGACGTCACCTTGTCTGGCAGGTCATTGATGTATGCCAGGAACAGGCACGGTCCAAGGACTGTCAAGGATCTGTCTAAACTGGCCGAATATGTAACAGTCTACCCTATTGAACAATCAATAAAAGTTCTAGCAGTTTATACCATCCAATCCAAACGTTTTTGTTTTTTTAGTCGCCGAGCCGAAGGTTCGGGAACTATTGTTTCTGTCTGATCCGTCCGGCGTGCCTCCGTCCGTCCGTCCGTCCGGCTATTCGTCCGTTTTTCTCAAAAACTATTCAGTCTATCATCATCAAATTTGGTATACTAGTATGCCAAGATGCAAGCTATCCACTGATGTATTTAGTTTTACATTAAGGTGAAGGTCGCGCCAGTTACGGGTTTCAAACCGCAAAACACATAGGCCTAATCGCTAATATCTCGCGAAGTTTTGCATGTATTTCAATGCAGTTTTTTTCACAACATTTCTTGATGAATGGGCTATAACACAGTTGTCATGAATTTTTCTGTGCGCTCGTGCGCGCATGATCGCGCGCGCTCAAATCACGGGTCCGAACACACATGCGCCATGAAACAGCTTTGTAGCTCTGTGGTTGACGCTCTGCTCTCTCTCTCTCTCTCTCTCTCTCTCTCTCTCTCTCTCTCTCTCTCTCTCTCTCTCTCTCGATTTCGGAGTAGCTCGGCGTTGCACTTGTTAAAGTTTGATTTTTTTTTTTTTTCCGTTCAACATATATTCAAATCAGTGTAAAAAGAAAACACAGATAATATAACGAAGAATTTTAAAATAAATGAGTAAACAAACAAACAAAATCACCACCAACCACCACCACCACCACCAAAAACATGATTTATACCCTTTTCTAAAATCAGAATATGAGTATCAAAAATCATGAAAAATCATTTCGCAGTCTTTCTTTTCCCCTCATCTTCTCTCAATTCTCTGTCCGTCTGTCCAGACTGAGTATCAAAAATCATTTCGCAGTCTTTCTTTTCCCCTCATCTTCTCTCAATTCTCTGTCCGTTCGTTCGTCCGTCCGTCCGTCCGTCCGTCTCTCTCTCTCTCTCTCTCTCTCTCTCTCTCTCTCTCTCTCTCTCTCTCTCTCTCTCTCTGTCTCTTGGTGCTAATCATGTTTATCTCTGGTTCCAACTGTTCTCAGTCTTCCTTGTCGGTAACGGTTTTCCTTGTCAAAACACAACACAATTAGCACAGAACAGGCTGGATGGATGTCATCATATAGTAAAAAGCCAACTGTCCGTGTGTGTCTGTGTGTGTGTGTGTCTGTCTGTCTGTCTGAAACACGAAACGGGCCTTATAACTCCGCCGTTTTTCGACCGATTCGCTTCAAATTTGCTGTGAGCCCTAACGGGGCGATGGCAACGGCAACCGAGGCGGCCGTGTCATTTGCGCGGTTCGGCAAATGCGCGAAACGCGCATCCGACGGCCTTTCGGCGCCCGTAGCTCCGGTGTTTCTGGGCCGATTGCCTTAGAATTTGGCAGGTAGATGACCGGGGACAGTGACTATCGGTGTGCCAAACCGGAAGCGAATCGGTTCAGAAACGCGCGCGTTATACGCCGCTTCACCTTTTCACGCATAACTCCGCAGTTTCTTAACCGAATTGATTCAAATTTGCTGTCAGGCTTGCTATGGCCCGGGCAACGCCTACCAGCAAATTTGAAGAGAATCGGGAGAACGCGTCACTCTCAGAGCAGCGCCAACGGGAAACGGGGCCTTATAACTCCGCCGTTTCTTAACCGAATCGCTTCAAATTTGCTGTACTCAGCGTTACCAGTACTTTCCGTTACCGTTACTAGGTGTTACCAGTATGGTGCATTGCCAGTACTAGGCGTTGCGCTAGTAACATATAAATCAAGCCAGTAAACATACACAGTAGGGTTCGAGAACTAGGGGGCCTTCAAATGAGGCTAAATTTGCTTAACCTTAAACATCACAAATTCATTTCAACAAACACGTAGGCCTTCCTGATCATAGATTAGGCTTAAAGACCTTTTCAGTTTTTTACCATTACATGTGGCACGGAAATTGAGCGTCATATTTTAAAAAACCAGATGTAACAAAATGAGTCAAAGGACACACATAATCAGCCACACATTGAAACAACCACTCTGTTTCAGTAACAAACGCTGACTCGTGTTATTCTTCCTATTACAATTCCAAGTTGCATCTATTTTCTCACAACTGATATTTTCTTTTCACGCTTTCCTTTATACTAAGATTCCCAAATGTTCCAGCCTCATCCCAACTGTGTACAAAACACACTTCTTTCAACATTATCTCTTGCTTACATTCGAACAACTACACCGTTTACAATTAGGGCCTACAATATCATTATATATTTCTCCTAGAGAAGGTCGTAATAAAAATAGGCTAAACAGTAGGCTATTATGAAAAATCGACACCCACAGCAACTCACCTAAAGACAAAGGACACACACAATCAGCCAAACATTGAAACAAACACTCTGCTTCAGTAACAAACGCTGACTGATTTCCAATGTCCTCTCAGTCAGAAACAAGGAGTGAGTATATTCTACTGTTCTTGTGCACGGGAAACTAGCACTAAACTCAGCAATGAAATAGATATGCGGGCTGCATTCAAACACTGCCTTAAAACACTATGGGCGTGTTCAGACACTCTGTTACACAGACAGGAAGAAAATGGACAATAATATTATAGGGATATATTGGCAAGTGGTGACAGACTTCATTCGTCTCTGGACCTGCCCTACTTGGCCCATTAGACAATCACGGCATCTCTGAGAAGTTGAGAAATACATGCTGCAAAGGCAACTATAAAATAGTAAATTCTGAAAATGTTTACGAAGGACGAAGGTTCATTTTTGATGATGATGATGATGATGATGATGACTATGCATGGTGGTAAAAAGGATTAAAAGGAACGGCAGGAGAAGGGTGGTGTTGATTATCCTCCTGCTGCTATATCAGTAGGCCTATATGTACTGCTGCTGCTGATGATGATATTACAACCACTTTACCCCCGAACACTAAAAATATAACTCGTGATTTTGAACCTTATTATATTGGAAAACCCTACTAGCAAAACAGTCTTACGACAAGTTGATGAGATGAGGGACAGCATAAAGATGGGAAATGTGGAGGGGGGTGTCATATGCGACGCAATTTACTCCCCCCCCCCCCCCCCACACTCCCCCTTCCTCCCCTACGCGCCCTCATTATCTTCAAACGCAGTGGGGTCTAGACTCTAGACCTCCTACGCCTCCTCTATCCCTTATATCGTTAATTCCCTCCCTGTTGCTTTAGAACATGCATCCGTCACAGATGTCTAGATTGTAGGGGAACGTCCAGGGAGCCACCTGTGTTTATCAGCCCGTGATGACTAAGCCACATCAGACCCCAATCGCTGCTACTTCACTGGTGTAGATAGAGCCCGCAATAAACTAATACACAGACCATAAACAGCAGACCTATTAATCAAGCACGGATTATTCGCTGAAAACCGGACACATACGTACCTAACCCATTGTGGCCATATGGCCTGGGAACGCAGAAGAAGAAGAATAATTCGCCGTGCAGTCGTCTTACTACAGGTAGGGTCTACTAGGGAGTAGTCTGCTGAATCAGTTGGTTCGTAATGTTTACCTCCGCCATAGCGATTGTGTTTTTTGGCTTTGTCTACTCTCATGGCTGTTATGGAATTCATGAAGGGTAAAGTTACATTATCACTGAAATCTTATGGAGGGTTATATTGTGGTGCCACATAAGATCCATTACAATTTTACAGTTAATCTAGATTATCATTGAAATTCATACCCTATACAGGATTTTTTTCAATCGGAAGCAGTAGGTTTAGTAAAGCTGGAATTCCATATGCACGATAACGGCGACGGCGAAATTAATTCGTGTAAAGCTGGAATTCCATCAACACGATTTCCCGATGGTATGGCATTTTTTGTCGTTGCCGTCCTAAGGTTCCGTGATGAAACCCGAAGTTTTGAATCTATCAAAACGGAAACGGCACATGCAGCGCCTTTTCTGTTTGAAAGAGTGCGCGCACGTGGTTAACGTGGTGACCTTGACCCAAACCACTCCTTTCCATAGCTGACTGATGCATTTTTCTTCTCAAATTTCATGGTGCCGTCTCTCAGTATTTCGTGGCTGGCAACAGCAGAATTCGCTACATGCTCCGAAATATCATACCGTTCCGTTACCGTCGATAGTGCTGGTGACGTTTCGTGTTTTATGGGTTCAGGCAGTAGAAAATTAGTTTGAGCGATTAACACGAAATAAGACGGGACTATCGACAACAGAACGGCATGAGGTTTCAGAGCATGTAGCGAATTCTGTCATTGCCGGCCACGAAATATTTGTTGTTTCCTCTTTTCTTCTTTTTTTTTTTTTTTGGGGGGGGGGGGGTGGGGGTATTTGGTACTTTATAGTCACAGAGGCGTCTCTGTGAAATTCGAGTTGCTCTCACCTGGAGAGAGCGTCGCAGCCAGAGGCGCGCCACCCATAATAGGGTCGACATAATGAAATTTGAGAAGAAAAATGCTTCGGTCAGCTATGGAAAGGAGGGCTTTGGGTCAATGTCACCACATTAACCACGTGTACGCACTCTTTCCAACAGAAAAGGCGCTGAGCTGTTTCCGTGTTCATGGATTCAAAACTAGGCCTAGTAGTTAAAATAGTTGTTGCAGGAGATGGGTAGTGGAGAGAGAAAGATAAAGGGAATGGAGGGGAAACAGCAGCAGTTAGTCATGAGTGTAACCAAAGAGGGTAGGTAGCTACCGCTGACTCTATAGAAGTAGCAAGGTTATGAGTGTGACTGAGAGACAAAGAGAAAAACGGAACGAAATTATCATGGTTACAACGCTTTTTTCCAAACAGCCCTGGGGCAAGCAAAAAAACATAGAAGAAAAGAAAAAGAAAAAAACTCTACATTAAAACAAAAAATAAGAAAGTCAACCAAAGGGAAATAAAACAATTTACAACAAGGTATGTTGAAGGGAGTAAAGTGAGAAGAGAAGCGGGGGGTGGGTGTGGGGGAGTCAGAGACAGAGACCGAGACAGAGAGATGCGTATGATGATGTCTGTATTCCTGATCGCTTAGGATTATCAATATTTTAGCAAAACAATGAGGAATTTAAAACCAAAGTTCACACACACAAACACACCTCAACATAAAATGCGCGCGCATACACACACACACACACACACACACACACACACACACACACACACACACACACTAAGATTATGGTCTATAACACAGTTGTCATGAATTTTTTCTGTGCGCTCGTGTGCGCATGATCGCGCGCGCTCAAATCACGGGTCCGAACCCCAAGGCTATATATAAAAATACTATTCAGTTACGTGCTGTTTTGATGCGTTTTTATGTAAGTACGTTTTCTTTTGATATCTGCCGCTTCGCCTGTTCCATGACATGAATTTTTCTGTGCGCTCGTGTGCGCATGGGATAAGCCCGCTGTGCCCTAGGCCCTTTGTGTCACAGGCCCGATATGTCCCACTTTACCGGCCGTCCATCCGTCCGTGCGTGCGTCCTGTTTTTAGTTCTCAATGGTCTCCCCACTGTGTGTACAGCCGACACATTCCGATTTCGGGCCCTCTGTGCCCTTTCTTCCTGCCCTCCCCTTCACCCCCCCCCCCCCCCCCTAGAAAAACACACACAAATAATTCCATATGATATAATTGCTGTTGAAGTAGGTTTGAAACTGCTGTTGTACCGTGGAGACAAAAGGTGCTGGCACACAAGGCCTGTGTCTGACCGGTACCACGACAGGAAGAAACTATCCCTCTGGCCGAGATAGTGACGATGTACCCTGGGCAAGGCATCTCCGCTACAAACAAATTAGGCTAGCCCAGCCCGCCAGAATGGCATCTACCCCCTCTGCTATCTGGTAGTCATAGTCGGAAACGACTGACTAGCACACACACCAGGACGGGAAGAAACTATTCTACAGGGTGGACCGTGAAACGAGCTTCATAAAGCAAGCGGCAGGCACGAGAGATAAAGAAGATGGGGTGTATTGGGTGCTCACAGCCTGAGTAGGGCAAACAGAACAGAGGTCGCACACACACACGCATACACACAGAGGCGCGCGCGCACGCACACGCGTATATACACCTGCGCACGCACGCACATACACGCACACACACATACTGAGGAGGGCAGAGAGAGAGAGAGAGAACACTGAACACTGAATTGTTTATTGTACTTTGGCCATGGGCCCTTATACAAACAAACAGTGGGGGGTGGGGGGGGGGTGGGAGGGGGTTAGTTATAAATCTATAACTAGATAAACCCGTGCTCCGCACGGCAGCATGAAGCATCTGCGTTCATAATTGATAGGAACCTGTCTAAGCAATCGAAGAAGAAGAAAAAGAAGAAGAACTGGTTAGATGCAAATAATGAAGAAAGGAGACCAAAAACATATGTGGTGGTGCCCCCTCCCTTCCGCCCACTCCCCTCTCCTTTAAAAGAAATGATAACCCCCCCCCCCCCCCCCCCCCCCCCCCCCCCCCCCCCCCCCACCCCCAAACAAACACAAAAAAATTGTGGCGAGGGGCAGACTCGAACCAGAGACCACGGACGTGTATAGAAGTCCGTGCCGCGATCTACTGATTTGCGGACGCGCCGCTTTACCTATGGAGCTTCGAAACTCGATGTAACAATTTTATTATAAGAGGAAGAAGGGAAGGCAGTCAAGTCGGACACCTGACGCAGCTTCATGAAAGCAATTGTAAGCCTCGCACAGAACAGACTTAGGTTTTGTCACTTTGAGAAAAGTAGGTGCCTAAATGTTGTGAACACACACACACACGCGCACGCGCGCGCGCGCACGCACGCACACGCACACGCACACACACACACACACACACACACACACACACACTTAATCATTGCTTGCTCGGTTTCCTATCAATTCATGAGCGCAGATGCGTTATTCTCCGTTATGCACCTTTCAAAACAAATATGGTTAGACCAAACACAAAACTTCCAGAACGTAGAGGAACTGTATTTGTAAAAAAAAGCCCTACTCGCCTCCCTCTTCCTAGCCACCCCTCCCCCTCCCCCTTCTTCTAACCAAAGCAACCATAGAAGTTTCTAGGTGCAGTGAGTTAGGTCATGGATTCTATATTAACAATGTAGTGTCCATGGTTAGGCCTAGCCTCGGCTTTCTGTTTGCACACGCACGTCTCTAATAATGAACCGTTTTTAGCAGACGACACATTTTGCTACTCACTAAAGTCAGGCTATTGCAGCATCGTCTTTGCCCCCCCTTGGTATGTACGAAGGGGCCCGATTAAGGATTTATCCTCTATTGTTTTTGCAAACATTTTGGCAGTTTGAGTGTATCTAACGAAAAAACACCGTTCATAGGACGTCCGAAGATCGAAATCAAAGAAAAGGCACAGTATAAAAATGCTTTAAAGAGGCTTTTAAAATCGATTGAATGAGATTTACCTGGTGATTGTTGTTGGGGGCCTCCGACATAAAGGTCATACAGGGATCACGGCTGTTCCATCGAGCAAAAAAAATCTAAGTTTCGCGTAAAATCCTCCCCCTTAGCCATGAATTTTGGGGATGTGACTGGGCGGAATCTCTAGAGGGACCTCTCAGCTAACAGTACTCCAACTTTCAAATAGTCGCCTCGAGCGGTTCCGGAGGAGATACAGATAGAACGCTTAACGTCACCAGTAATATAATATAGATAGCATTACTACATTCGAAAAAAACACCCCACCATTTTGCACAAAGTAGTATATGCCATTTCTAGTTCGTTGTATTAGGGAGGAAATCAGGCGTTTCCATCAATTACACTTTTCCTCAGTTTCATGGCATCAAAGACGAACTTGGCAACATTTGTATTGTTTTCTCCACTCTCTGTGACCGAGCTAGTTTCTTAACATCCATGTAAGCACAAACTTTAAGGAATTTCCCACTCAGATCTCTGTACAATGGGCACTTAAACAACACATGCTCTTCAGTTTCAACTGAAACTTCATCACATAATATCTTGGGGTGACTCACTGTATCTAAATAGATTGTTGTTTATTGGTAGTACATTCAGTCTTAAGATGGAAAAAGCTACTCTAAAGCAATATAATGTCGATATTGTATTTTTCTTTTTCAAAGATTGTTTTAAAGGAAACATAGCTTTCATATCTGTCACTAATTTCCAAAGACCCATTCCACTCTTGTATATACATATCTATTAACCGTTGCTTAAATGCACTCAAAAACAGTTTCGTATTGCCCACACCTTGCTGCATCCATACAAAGCTAAAACCAGTTTTACAAAGGATTGTTCTAATCTGTCTTACCCAACAATGTTTCCCTCCCATGTCCATGTTTAATAACATTTGATATGATTGATAAGGCAACCGATGGGGTTCTAGCATAATTAACTTCAGCCAATATATCACACTGCTAGCAAAAGAGTGAATCTACCCAATTCGCCGTAAACCATCTTATTGGGTGTTTTAATGGGAACTCCCAAAAAACGTTTACATGCTAGTATGTGAACTTTTTCGATGTGATCTAGTCTGTGGAACCCCCATATTTCAGAAGAGTACAAAAGTATTGGTAATATTTTAGTATAAAAAATGTAAAAGAACACATCATATGTCATTTCTTTATATTTATTAAAAACTTGAAACAGAAGAAAATGCTTTTTTGCCTTTGAATACGAAATGTTGTGTTCCTAATTTATGAATTTTTGTTGTTGTGAATGTGTAGCCAAGATAGCAATAGCTATTAACAACATCCAAACGATTTCCATCGAAATACCACTGCTCACGTTCAACCTTTACGAAACACCATTATCTTTGTTTTATCTATGTTGACTTTAAGCTTGATCCTGTCACAACAAAATTTTAAAAGATTAAGTTGATTCTACAATCCAGAAGGTGTCGTTGACAGTAAGGCAATGTCATCCGCAAAAAGAAGAATAAACAATTCCACTATTCCTGGTAGTAGTTGAACTCCATGCTTTCCTTTATCTGAAACATGGTTAGCTAGTTGATTTATGAAAACTGAGAAGAGAGTAGGTCTTAAAACACATCCCTGACAGACACCTGATGGGCAGTCAAAGAAGTTGGAATATTGATTATTAGCTCTAACATATGAAACAAGCGAATTATACATAGCCTTCACAGAACAAAAGAATGTCCCTTTAATACCTACATGTTTTAAACAATCTAACAGTATATCATGCTGCACAGAATCGAACGCTTTCCTGAAGTCTATGAATGCTACATACATCATACAACCCCTTGTTGACAAACATTTTTCAATTATGGCATGCAAGGTAAATATGTGATCTACAGTGGAGTGTTTTGGGCGGAAATCAGCTTGACTGATATTTTGTCGTTATCTTCTAGCCATATGTACAACCTTGTATTCAGAATGTTAGCATAGCACTTAGAGATGATGCTCAGAAGAGAAATTCCACGATAGTTGTCTGGGTTTTGTACATCTCCTTTTCTATGTATCGGAATTACAATTGCTTTATCCTATTCTGACGGATATAACCCTTTCTTGAACAAAGCATTAAATAATTTAACTAAAAATGGTACTACATAAGCCTCTCCTGATTTAAGCATTTCTGCTGAAATTCCATCAAACCCACTGGCTTTTCCCTTACTTAAGGCACTAATAGCTTTTTCTAATTTCTTCCACGCTTATTGATTTGTTCAAGTCATAATCATCTTCTTCTTCAACGGTTTCGTCTTTACTATTTGTGACGTAAGTGTCCCGCGCGACCCCTCTTTCTTTATCTACACCCCCCCCCCCTCTCCTTTTCATTTCTCTGTCCGGCCGCCACGTTAATTGCCACCCACCATCTAAAGAACGCCGAATAAGGCAGTTATCTCTTTGAACCACGATCTATCTCTCCATCACGAGATAGTGATATCAACAGTCGGCTCCCTTTGTAAGACAACTCGTCCTTTCGAATCACGAGAAGGATTTGAATGTCGGCACGTGATAAGGATGTAATAGGCGCGTGATTGTTCTGTACATTTTGAACATCATCTTGTGATGTGTCAATTGCTATAAACCAATGACAGGCTTTCATTGTTTGAAAGTGAAGGCTATAATTGGCGTAGTGAGAAAAAGTTTTTCACACAAGACGCTGAAACTGACTAGAGCAACACCTCTCCCAGCCAGAATAGCCCACCTAGTAAGTCTTATTGATGACTGGTGATTGAGACTGGTTGTTTGTTTGACCCTAGTTTTGATCTAGATCCTATGTTCAATGATGAATAAGGAGTAGATAGATATGTTATAGAAAAGAAGTGGTAAACATTCTATTCTATTTATGTGCACTGATTATTTGTGTGTGTGTGTTTTTGACTTGAACACTTTTGGTACCAGAACCGGAGTTTATGCCTACTAACCCTTTTGTCTATTTTTAGTAGGAAACCTATGGGCCGCAATCTTGCACTTTATGATACCATTCCTTTCCAGGTGTTGGATGGAGAGTGATGTTGGATTGATCACCTTTTATGTTTTACTGATCTCAGTTTGTTAACTGAAATTCAGTTTATTGATTAACTAGTGCTATTGTACAAGGGAAGCCTTCTAGCCGGTTGGGATTCACTAATGCCCTGCCGACTGAAGCCCCTTGTCTCTAAGCCATAGAGATCTACATCCACCTTCTCCTGTGATTATCAGCAGGGCATCGTGGGCCGGACGATCATCCCGGACTCCACAAGCACCAAGACGGGAAAGACGCCCCGCACCCAGAATCCGCGAGGAGACCACGCCTGAACCGTGCCATCCCGCGAAGCCGTAACCGGAACGACTGGGAGCTACTCTCATCTGACGAGCAAGCCCAGCCACACCAGCATTCGCCGATCACTACGGAGGAACTTGCCAAGAGCTAAGTTTATAAAACCGTGCAAATCACTGGAACTTTCCTACGGACACTGAAGATAATTAGTAACCCTTCCGGCATGGGGCGAACCTTATAGAAAGACAAAAGTCTTATAAATCCTTTCGGATTCCATTGTTTTTTTATCCATATTTTGTTTTGGCGCCATTGAGCTGCTTTATTATTATTGTTGCATAATCTTATGCAGATTTTGGGAGTAAATAAAATACAAGTGTCAAATAATCCTGAACCCTTTGGTCAGACTGATGAGAGTGGGAGTCTTGTAATTTCATGTAAAACCCTACTTCTCTCTGTCTGCCATTTAGAGCAATTCAACCACTTGTATTTCTTACAACCATACGAGCCAGAACCCGGGCACAAATATAAATTTATTAGATGAAAAGGGGCCGGGAAAGTTGCTCATCTCCCATACCCTAGAGAAGTGGGCTAAAGGCAAATTTTCTAAAGTCTTCCCTAGGGACTTAGCCTTTTAACCCATTGCTATACACTCGTCACACTATTTTCAGTCTCTATTCCTTCCATACTACCAATGTTGCCAAAAACTTGTTTAAAGTGTTCAAACCACTCATCAATGCTGCTATTAGTATTGTATGCTTGTGCTTTGTTATTATAACCAAGAGACTTCAGTTCTTTCCAAACATTTGCTGGTTCGGATAAACTAGAATCGAGTGACATTACCTTGTCATGTTTAAAAGACTGCCTTTTGCTTTTCCATAGCTTCTCATATACCTTCTTGGCATGTACATAATCTTTTGCATCTTCCTTGTCTCTAGTAGCTCTGAATATGCTAAGCTTACCCCTAGCCTGAGAGAGAGAGAGAGAGAGAGAGAGAGAGAGAGAGAGAGAGAGAGAGAGAGAGAGAGAGAGAGAGAGAGAGAGAGAGAGAGAGAGAGAGAGAGAGAGAGGGAGAGAGGAGAGAGAGAGAGAGAGAGAGAGAGAGAGAGAGAGAGAGAGAGAGAGAGAGAGCACATGCACATGAATATTTTTTCCACCTCATCCATCATAACATACTTAGAATTGTCTGGAACTAAAAATAAGGTAGATGAACTTATAATTATTAGCTGTGATCAAAGTAGCTGATCACAGAGCAAAACTCATCTGCCAATACTGTTTTTGCTTTTGATCTTGCATATCTCTCTTTTGGTGAAAACACACTCTTTGAGCATTCGTTGAGTTCTGAGTTTGCTTGGGGAAAGTCATTTCAGCTCACTCCCCCCACCCCGTATCCACATCCCTTTTCTGCATCCTTCACCTCGCTAATATTATTCTGTGCTTGTCTATTCCCCCAAATTCTGGTCCTGTCTATCTCTCCGAACTAGTAACTGTCTACACACCTGCTCACTCCCTACGTTCTTCCTCTGACTGCTGCACACTCAAGGTTCCTCGGGTCCACACGAAATCTTTTGGTGAACGATCCTTCTACTATTTAGCACCTCATTTATGGAATTCCCTCCCACATGTCCGCTCATCTGACTCTATCTCTGCCTTTCGCTCTGCCCTTAAAACTCACTTGTTTCGGACATATTATGATTGATTAGTGTTTGTGTGTGAGGTGTGTGTCCGTTTCATTGCAGAAATTTTGTAAAAAAAATGTATCTACAATTATTTTATAATTCGTAAGTTGTATGTAGAATGTCTACGTCTTGTAAACTTTAAATGCTTGTAAAGAGGTAGAAGGGTATCTTTGTTCTTCAAAATTTGTCATGTAACTGGTATGTTGATGGCAGTATGATGTTATTTCAAGTTGCAGTATTGTATCCAAACTTGAATGTGAATGTGGTCTATGTTTCTTCTTAGAATTTTCATATTGTAACTATTTTACTCTTGTATAATTGTGTGTGAGTGTGTGCGTGCGTGTATGTGTGTGTATGTGCGTGCGTGCGTTCATGTGTGTGTTTGTGTATGTATGTGTGTGTGCATGCAGGTGTGCCTATGTGCGTGCGTGCGTGCGTGACCAGCCGTGACCTTGACCTTGCCCTTGAGGCTATTACAAGAAAATCTTCACTCGCACACCCACACAACCATGTATATTCTCGATTGGCATTACTAAGGAATGCAGTGGGAGACATTTTTAGGCTTCTTCACTTTGATCTTGTTTTGTGGGAGAGGGGAGAGAAGAGCTACACAGACAGATTTCGAGGTTCATAATTATATATGTCTCGGTCATGATTCTGTCTGGTCGGGTCTCACTGTCACAGTGCATTTCTAGTTATATTTTTGGAACTGAAAATATTTGGGCCAAAAGATGACATCATATCATAATTATTTAACATTTTTGCATTATTTTGCTTGTGAATTTTTCAGTGTATATGTGAAGTGGAATCGAGTGCTTTTTCTTGGAGTGTTCCATTAGCTTTACCAAGGGCATTGTTTTTATCAAGCTCTTTTAGGTTGGCTGCTTGCTTGTTAGCAGCGCACATGCACGCACGCACGTACACACACACACACACACACACACACACACACACACACACACACACACACACACACACACACACACACAGAAAGAGATAGAGAAAGAGACACATAGATTATGGAGACAAGGAGAATGAGACAGAGACATGCATGACACAGAGAGACAATGAAAAAGACGAGAGACAAACATATACAGAAATATTGTGAGAGAGAGAGAGAGAGAGAGAGAGAGAGAGAGAGAGAGAGAGAGAGAGAGAGAGAGAGAGAGAGAGAGAGAGAGAGAGAGAGAGGGGGGGGGGGGGGGGGGAGAGAGAGAGAGAGAGAGAGAGAGAGAGAGAGAGAGAGAGAGAACGAACGAAACGAAAGGATTTTTATAGCCGTTAAGCTTTTTAGCTTCTTACAGCAAGCAACGACGCGCAGGGCAATTGCGTGATGATAGGCCTATCAATGTACAATTTACAAAACGAAAAGTTTGCTTTACGTCCTCCCGGCCGAAGCCATGTGGGACATTTCTTTATATAAAGTTCTGGAAAATTCAATTTACAAACGCGACGTTATTTATATATTCTCACTGACATGGAAACCACAGCAATGTCTTTGATTTGCAAAACAGTCATAATTATATCAAATGCTCAAACAGGAGGCAGTGTGTAGGATCAAACAGAGCCCGTCACACGGTCAGTGTTGAAGACAGCGGCTGTCACCCCATGTAAAAATTGATTAACCGGTGTGCCGTCTCTAACGCCCGAGTCGCACGTGCCTGCACATCAGCATGTTCTTTTCCATCTACACGTTTCCCCCTGCGATTATTAAAAAGTTTGGCTCGCTCTTCTACCAACATGTTCTTGTCATCTTGCTTGACGAACCAGTATAAACAGTTCGTGTCACCCGGGAGGGGGGTGCATGAAAACTCGATGACTATGTCATCAGATTCACACGTCAGCACATCAGTAGACCCGTCCTTTGATTGACTAACTGTCACCTTTCTAAATGATCTGTTCCTCTCTCTGTCCCTAAGCCGCCTTTGCAGAAACCTGTCTGTTAAAGTGCCCACATAACTTTTGACCACACTGGTATTGAAACCCTCGACTGACGTGTTGCTCTCAATCACTGGCTCCATGTCTGTTTTCACTTGCCGCTTGCACAATACAGAACTGTCACAGTCAATCGCATTTGAACAAGCAGTGTTTTCAGGGTTGTGCATGGTTTCCATTGACTCTTGATTTTCTTGCCTTTCTTCATACTCGCACTGATCTTCGTGTTGTGAATAGGCCTATTTCGTCTGCATCGTCGTACGCGCTTGGTTCAGGATGACATTCATGCACATTCATCACAGAGTTGAAAACAGATTCATTTTTTCTTACTTGAGTGTCTTTGCTGCAGTTGTCTCACCCTCTCCTGATCGCGACGGATCTGACTCGGAGCTTTTCGTCGGTACTGTTGAGATTTCATGTTGTTGTTTGGAACAGGGTCCGCCATATTTGCTGTTGACATGCTAGTAGGCTTGAGGCGCAGAACAATCGTCGTGTTTTTGCTTTCTTCACCGACAATTTTCCAGCTTGTCACGGTGTTTTCGGATAACAGGGCCTTCAATGTTTTATCCAGACTCACGGGCAATCCTGTGCTGGTCATGTTGAAGGTAAAATTCGTGAACTTTACTGGAGAATTTGTAATGTTCGCCCTGTTGATTCGCGTCTTAGCACCGGAATCGAGAGAGAGAGAGAGAGAGAGAGAGAGAGAGGGAGAGAAAAATAGGGAGAGAGAGATAGGGAGAGAGAGTGTGTGTGCGTGCGTGCGTGCGTGCGTGCGTGCGTGCGTGCGTGCGTGCGTGCATGTGTGTGCGCGTGCGTGTATTTGTGGTTAATTGTCTGAAGGAATGGGGGCAGGGGTTATCCAATTACCCTGCTAATTGTTTTTAATTCTTCACTTCTGTACTTTTACTTTTATAAGCTTACCCCTGTCTGGGTGTGCCTTTTTCTCTGTCTGTCTGTTTGTCTGTCTGTCTCCCCCCCCCCCCCCCCCCCCCCCCCCCCCCCCCTCCTCTCCTCTCTTATTCTTTGCGACACACACAAAAAGTAACCTTGCCAGCCGTGTTCCCCATTCTATCAATAACACAACACACATTCACAAAATAAACACAACATTTACCCGTGTTCCCCATTCTGTCAATAACACAACACACATTCACAAAATAAACACAACATGTAACCGTGTTCCCCATTCTGTCAATAACACAACACACATTCACAAAATATGCACATGTACCCGTGTTCCCCATTCTATCAACAACACAACAGACATTCACAAAATAAACACAACATGTACCCGTGTTCCCCATTCTGTCAATAACACAACAGACATTCACAAAATATGCACATGTACCCGTGTTCCCCATTCTGTCAATAGCACAACAGACATTCACAAAATATACACATGTACCCGTGTTCCCCATTCTGTCAATAACACAACACACATTCACAAAATATGCACATGTACCCGTGTTCCCCATTCTATCAACAAAACAACAGACATTCACAAAATAAACACAACATGTACCCGTGTTCCCCATTCTATCAATAACACAACAGAATACACATTTACAAAATAAACAAAACAGTTCGTGTCCTTACCACCATCTTCTCTGTTGGGCCATGGTCGTCGGACGGTGTCGGAGGTCCTGGAATATCCTTTATCTACAGGGCGTGGCGCAGTGGTAGCGGCAGTGAGGTGGAAATAACCTTGGGACAATAGCAGAAATCCCACACAGACGGTGGAGAGTACAGATCGAACCGTGTCCATCTTGCCGTTGGCGTGTCTGGCTGGAAGGATGCCTGGCTGGCTGGCTGGAAGGCTGGCTGGCTGGCTGGCTGGAAGGCTGGCTAATGGGACGTCATGTTCCACGACTTCTTCATGATGGCTTAGGCTAATCTGGAAACAATAATGTGTGGTGTTTTACAGTTTTCAACAATAATATGTGGTGTTTTACAGTTTTCAACAATAATGTGTGGTGTTTCAGTTTTCAACAATAATGTGTGGTGTTTCAGTTTTCAACAATAATATGTGGTGTTTCAGTTTTCAACAATTATGTGTGGTGTTTTACAGTTTTCAACAATAATGTGTGGTGTTTCAGTTTTCAACAATAATGTGTGGTGTTTCAGTTTTCAACAATAATATGTGGTGTTTCAGTTTTCAACAATAATGTGTGGTGTTTTACAGTTTTCAACAATAATGTGTGGTGTTTCAGTTTTCAACAATAATGTGTGGTGTTTCAGTTTTCAACAATAATGTGTGGTGTTTCAGTTTTCAACAATAATGTGTGGTGTTTTACAGTTTTCAACAATAATGTGTGGTGTTTCAGTTTTCAACAATAATGTGTGGTGTTTCAGTTTTCAACAATAATATGTGGTGTTTCAGTTTTCAACAATTATGTGTGGTGTTTTACAGTT
>CM065690.1:8191054-8203554 GCA_017654935.2 Phymorhynchus buccinoides
GAGAGAGACACAGACAGACAAACATACACAGAGAGCCCACCCAGAGGAAAGGCGACAGATCAAAGCAACCTTCCCCGGGCAACGTTCCGACTACTACCCCCTCCCCAACTTTACCCCTCTCTCCGATTCTCTTGGAACTCTCTCTCTCTCTCTCTCTCTCTCTCTCTCTCTCTCTCTCTCTCTCTCTCTCTCTCTCTCTCTCTCTCTCTCTCTCTCTCTCTCTCTCTCTCTCTCTCTCTCTTGTATTAATCTTTGTACGTAAAAAAAAAAACAACTCTTTTTATTAACATCCTTGGGACAAACAGAAAGAAACAACAAACAAACAAACAAACAAACAAACAAGGGCGTCGCCGAGCGGCAGACATGTCCGTCACCAGCAATGCCACGCACTTGTTGTTGTTGTTGTTGTCCGTCACCGAAGGTGAACGGACTTTGCGATGGGCTGGTTTGTATTTTTTTTTTTAGTCCGTTGCGATGGGCTGGTTTGTATTTTTTTTTCTTTTTTTTTCTGTCTGTCCCAAGGATATCTCCCGAACCGCTTGACCGAATCGCGTCAAATTTGGCATGAAGAAATTATCACCATGCTGACCTTGACCTTGACGTGTGACCTTGAAAACCGAAATTTCCTTCTTTGCGCTATATGTTTCTTCTTCAAGCTGTATCTCGTGAACTAGAAGACAGAATCCCTTCCAATTTTGTGTCAGGATGTGACACTCTACGGGGTGTCGGGGTGTCGCAAGTGCGTGGCATTGCTGGTGACGGACATGTCTGACATGTCTGCCGCGCAGCGACGCCCTTGTTTTTTTTTATTTTTTTGTTTGTTTTTTTGTTTTGTTTTCTGTCTGTCCCAAGGATATCTCCTGAACCGCTTGACCGAATCGCGTCAAATTTTGTGTGAAGGTGTGCCATCTTAATAGGAAGAGATCCGCGCAAACCATTTTGCCGTCGTGACCTTGACCTTGACGTACGACCTTGAAAACCGAAAATCTATTTTTAGCCATATCTCGGGCACCGATCGACATATTGAAACTTGGCATGAAGGTGGTTTGGCTTATGCCCGTTCTGATGATGGCATGCAGGTCAAGGTCAAGGTCAAGGTAAAAAAGATCGCTGGAGCCTGAAAATCGAGGGGTCATTTTTTCTCCTTCTGTCTCTCCCAAGGATATCTTTCGAACGGGTCGACCGAATCGCGTCAAATTTTGTGTGCTGGTGTGTCACCATGAGAGGAAGGCATCCGCGCAAACCATTTTGCCGTCGTGACCTTGACCTTGGCGTACGACCTTGAAAACCGAAAATCTTTCAGGGGCTATAACTCCCACACCGTTAGTGTTAGAGTCTTCAAATTTGGCATGAAGGTACTTTGGCTTATGCCCGTTCTGATGGTAGCATACCGATCAAGGTCAACGTCACGGTCCGGGCGATTGGTAGGCCTTGAAAGTGGTAGGGGTCTACACATTGGGTTTTAAGCCATATTTTCCACATTTGTACTTGACAGAAGCGCTTCAGATTGTGTGTGGTACTGCATACCCTAGAGAAGAAAACATTCGAGCATAAATTATCACCATGCTGACCTTGACCTTGAAGTGTGACCTTGAAAACCGAAATTTCCTTCTTTGCGCTATATGTTTCTTCTTCAAGCTGTATCTCGTGAACTAGAAGACAGAATCCCTTCCAATTTTGTGTCAGGATGTGACACTCTACGGGGTGTCGCAAGTGCGTGGCTTTGCTGGTGACGGACATGTCTGCCGCTCAGCGACGCCCTTGTTGTTATAGCACTTGTTGTGGGGCAAAACGGGGTGAGGAATGGGGCTAAATGGGGTACTACCCCATTTTGCCCCAAGAACAATAGCGCATGTTCAACTAGTTTCATTTTCTCAGTATGAACACATAACATAATGCTCATGATCGTTGATTTGAAGTCAATACATATCTAATTGGAGTCACTTGCTGCTATTTACAGACGCTGACAGCAAAATGCTGGGTTGCTTGCTCTGATTGTCACCAATGGGCACACTACTCCTGCGCTGGGCTTGGAGAGGAAGAGAAAGCACCTCTCTTCACATGTGAACTGCGCAGTGATGATTGACAGAACGTAGTGATGAAGCATCACAACAGCCATCGAAGATTTTAATTTCATTTTATTTTCAGTTTGGTTTCATTTAACAATATGTTAATTTCATTTTATGTTCAGTTTCTTTTCATTTAACAACAATCAAAGATGTTCGCTTCATTTTATGATCAGTTCACTTTCATTGAAATGCTTCCCCATTTTGCACCATATCAATACCCCGATTTGCCCAAGGCATGGGGCAGAATGGGGTAGAATTGTTGATGTTTTTAAAGATCAATAAATGAAACAAAAAGCTGACTGCAACCTTTTTGCTTTGCTATGTTGTTCTACAATGAAGACCCTTTGCATGCATGCCAACTAAGGATCGTACACCTTTATATGTCAGGATATTTTGAGTGATTTCTCTTAAGTGCCCCATTTTACCCCGGTGTCCACAGTACGTACAATGCACTTCTAACTTAACTGCAGATTTCAATAGTATGTGGCTTTAAATCATG
The DNA here is from genome assembly GCA_017654935.2 of Phymorhynchus buccinoides. Classification (NCBI taxonomy): domain Eukaryota; kingdom Metazoa; phylum Mollusca; class Gastropoda; order Neogastropoda; family Raphitomidae; genus Phymorhynchus; species Phymorhynchus buccinoides. The sequence continues at coordinate 8,193,623 of CM065690.1, forward strand.
GGTTACGGTACATAGGCCTATGAGCCCTATTTAGCCGTTGTTTTTACAGAAACTGTTTAATCAAATTTACTTAACCATTACAATCAAAGGCGCTCGATATAAATAAAATATTGTAACAAAGTAAAAGTATGCAAGTGAGAAGCATTCGGCGCCATTTTGGCGAAGATAATGACGTCATGAACCCAGCCTTGCCATGCAGACAGACTCTAAAAAGTTTTTTTTTAAAAGAAGAAGAAGCAATTGTGGATCGTGGGAGTGTGTAGACAACCGAACACAGACAATTAGGAGTGTGTAGACAAACGAACACAGACAATTAGGAGTGTGTAGACAAACGAACACAGACAATTAGGAGTGTGTAGACAAACGAACACAGACATTTAGGAGTGTGTAGACAAACGAACACAGACAATTAGGAGTGTGTAGACAAACGAACACAGACAATTAGGCCTAAGTAAGAACAATAAAGGGAACAGGTGCGCACGACGAAGCACCTTAATTATTACATAAATATCGTCTACCAATCGTAACACGTTTTAAATAGTTTGAACATTCCTTTTTGAAATGACCCAGGCCTATGCAGCAACTGAAGTGTTGTTTTAGTGTGCTAGTTGTTATTGTCGTTCAAAATCCACTTTATCCTCGATATCAAAGAAGACTTACTGCTCATTTTGAGTTTGAGCAAACCTGCGCAAAGCGCATATATCGATTTTATTTTGTGTTCACTAATAAGCATTTTTTCTTCTCGTGCGCTTTAACGGTAAACAAAATAACGTCGTTTGATTGGTGGGTGAAATTAGACTATTGTAATTTTTTCTTCTTCATTTTTGTGTGTAAAAAGATAATATGTATGCAGTTTAGATATTTTTTGTTTCATTTTCTTCTCATTGTGTTAAACACATGTTTATTTAATTTCATCAGATTCATCTAGACAGTAGTATTTCATGATTCATCTAGGCAGTAGTATTTCATGATTCATCTAGGCAGCCGCAGTAGTATTTCATGATTCATCTAGGCAGTAGTATTTCATGATTCATCTAGGCAGTAGGATTTCATGATTCATCTAGGCAGTAGTATTTCATGATTCATCTAGGCAGTAGTATTTCATGATTCATCTAGGCAGTAGTATTTCATGATTCATCTAGGCAGTAGTATTTCATGATTCATCTAGGCAGTAGGATTTCATGATTCATCTAGGCAGTAGTATTTCATGATTCATCTAGGCAGTAGGATTTCATCAGATTCATATAGGCAGTAGGATTTCATCAGATTCATATATAGTACCACAGTTGCCTAGGATAGTCGTAGGACTGAAGTTGGATGAATGGAGCCGGTATTTTAGTCTGGATCAATTTCATAAATGCAAAAATGTGATTAAGTCAATTATTTGTCTGAGTAACGATTAGATGACATCAGTAGTGCACTGCGTACTCCATTCATGTCTGCATTAGAAAAATAAACAACGACACAAAACAAACAAATTGATAAACAAAACAACAAAGAAAACTACAATTCAGTAAGAACAACATTTGTTTTCAGTCGTAAATAGAGGACAGAAACAGCGAGCATCTCTTTTGCAATGGTGATTTTGCTAATTTTACTGTGATCTTTATAGCTCTAAGCTTTGGAGATTAGAAATGTGCGTGTGTATGTTTGTGTGCGCGTGTGTGTGTGTGTGTGTGTGCATGCATGCGTGCGTGCGTGTGTATGAAAGAGACAGAGACACTCAAAGAGATGGACGGACACAGATAGAGGGAAAAGGAACTGTTCTTGGATTCTTTAATCACCCTTGTACAGGCCTTAGTTCCAACCATGCACATACTATACATACAGACTTGTTTGGTTCCAGTTCAAAGAACCAACTGTACAGCCAGAGCTAATGTATACAGACTTGTTTGGTTCCAGTGAAAGAACCAACTGTACAGCCAGAGCTAATGTATACAGACTTGTTTGGTTCCAGTGGAAAGAACCAACTGTACAGCCAGAGCTAATGTATACAGACTTGTTTGGTTCCAGTGGAAAGAACCAACTGTACAGCCAGAGCTAATGTATACAGACTTGTTTGGTTCCAGTGGAAAGAACCAACTGTACAGCCAGAGCTAATGTATACAGGCCCTGGTACAACTAAAAGGAAGCTCCCGGAAGTAAGATGTTATGGGCGCGGCGTAATGGAGAAACGGATAAGTGTGTGTGTGTGTAGAGGGGGGTGGAAGGAAGAGGAGGGAGAGGAGGGAGGGAGCAGGCAAGGGGATGGTGGCGGGCAAAGAGCTAACTCAGTTTTCCATTCCAGCTAGGCCTATATCGCGATTTCATTGAATGGCAGCATCGTGCAAGCGGCCATTTTGATTTTTGTTTGGTTCAGTTCAGTTCTAGCCCTAACCCCAACCCTAATCCTGACCTTAACCCTATCCCGGGCGATCAATTCTGACATATCCCTATCCCTTTCCCTAGCGTTCAATTCTGACATATCCCTTTCCCTAGCGTTCAATTCTGACATATCCCTATCCCTGGCGTTCAATTCTGACATATCCCTTTCCCTAGCGTTCAATTCTGACATATCCCTTTCCCTAGCGTTCAATTCTGACATTTCCCTTTCCCTGGCGTTCAATTCTGACATATCCCTATCCCTAGCGGTCAATTCTGACATATCCCTTTCCCTAGCGTTCAATTCTGACATATCCCTTTCCCGGGCGTTCAATTCTGACATATCCCTTTCCCGGGCGATCAATTCTGACATATCCCTTTCCCGGGCGATCAATTCTGACATATCCCTATCCCTTTCCCTAGCGTTCAATTCTGACATATCCCTTTCCTGGGCGTTCAATTCTGACATATCCCTTTCCCGGGCGTTCAATTCTGACATATCCCTTTCCCGGGCGTTCAATTCTGACATATCCCTTTCCCGGGCGTTCAATTCTGACATATCCCTTTCCCGGGCGATCAATTCTGACATATCCCTTTCCCGGGCGATCAATTCTGACATATCCCTTTCCCTGTCGTTCAATTCTGACATATCCCCAATCCTATCCCTTTCCTGGGTGTTCAGTTCTGACATATCCCTAATCATACCCCCTTCCCGGGCGTTCAGTTCTGACATATCCCTAATCCTATCCACCGGGCGTTCAATTCTGACATATCCCCAATCATATCCCTTTCCCTGGTGTTCAATTCTGACATATCCCCAATCTTATCCCTTTCCTGGGCGTTCAGTTATGACATATCCCCAATCATATCCCTTTCCCGGACGTTCAGTTCTGACATATCCCCAATCCTATCCCTTTCCCGGGTGTTCAGTTCTGACATATCCCTAATATACCCCCTTCCCGGGCGTTCAGTTCTGACATATCCCTAATCCTATCCACCGGGCGTTCAATTCTGACATATCCCTAATCCTGTCCCTTTCCTGGGCGTTCAGTACTGACATATCCCTCCTGTCCCTTTCCCGGACGTTCAGTTCTGACATATCCCTAATCCTGTCCCTTTCCCGGACGTTCAGTTCTGACATATCCCTAATCCTGTCCCTTTCCCGGACGTTCAGTTCTGACATATCCCTAATCCTGTCCCTTTCCCGGACGTTCAGTTCTGACATATCCCTAATCCTGTCCCTTTCCCGGACGTTCAGTTCTGACATATCCCTAACCCTGTCCCTTTCCCGGACGTTCAGTTCTGACATATCCCTAATCCTGTCCCTTTCCCAGGCGTTCAGTTCTGACATATCCCTAATCCTGTCCCTTTCCTGGACGTTCAGTTCTGACATATCCCTAATCCTGTCCCTTTCCCGGGCGTTCAGTTCTAACATATCTCTAATCCTTTCCCGGGTGCTCAGTTCTGACACAGACCTGTTTACCACCTACACAAGTCTTGAGTGGTCTGGATAGCTGTTTTGGTGCAAAATGTGTAGTTTTATTCATTAAACCATCAAACAATGTTCACTGAAAATGAGTAATTGGAGCATTATTTTCAATTTTGAAGAGTAGTATAGGTCCAAATTGAGTAGAATACTACTCGAAAAGAGTAGAGTAAACAGGTCTGCTGACATATTCCTAATCCTCTCCCTTTCCCGGGCGTTCAGTTCTCACATAATTATCCTTAATCCTGACCTAATCCCGACGTGGAGAAAGGGATGGGGATAACCGCCAATTCAATACTAAAGACAACAAAACAAAAAGCCAACCAAAAACGGCACGGGGGACTGCATCTAGCAATGTGTGTAGAAGATAGATGCGAAAGAAGAATGATAGGCCTATAGTGGCTACCTTTTCATTAGGACTTTCTCTGAAGCATAGCAGGCCTCAAAACCTGGCAGCACCACCTTGACTGACATCCCAGCTGGAACTTCCTTTCACTTTTTATCACCTGTTGGGGAATGGAAAGGAAAATGATGGTGGGGGGGGGGGGGGGAGGGAAGGAAAGTAGAGGGAAGGAGAATGGGGGTAGGGGGAGAGGGGGCTGCATGTTAAAACGTCGTGAGAATGAGGGGAGAGAGGAGGGAAAGGGGGGGGGGGCAGAGAGAAAGACAGGGAGGGAGCAGAGAGCGGACTATATTGCACGGAAACCCCCTCGGCTGGCTACCAAAAAAAATGTGTATGAAGGCGTGTAAAGCCTGTTCTTAACCAGACTAGTCCTGGTTGGTAAACATGTTCGGTGGATTAGGTTTAGTGTACGAATAGAGGGTTGGACAACTAGTTTGGAAACCACAATTTGGACAAACACAAGTTGTGGCGATATGCATACGTCACCGAAAATAAACTAACCAAAATGGCTGCCTACGACAGCGATGAAGAAGATCTTGCTATGATTCTAATTCTAAATGAACTGTTAGAGGAGGAAGAAGCGAGAGAGATGAGAAAGAGAAAAGCAACATGGGACAGCAACAACAAAAACAAGGGCGTCGCCGAGCGGCAGACATGTCCGTCACCAGCAATGCCACGCACTTGCGACACCCCGTCGAGTGTCACATCCTGACACAAAATTGCAAGGGATTCTGTCTTCTAGTTCACGAGATACAGCTTGAAGAAGAAATACATAGCGCAAAGAAGGAAATTTCGGTTTTCAAGGTCAATCTTCAAGGCCAAGGTCAGCATGGCGATAATTTATGCTGGGATGTTTTCTACTCTAGGGTATACAGTATACAATCTGAAGCGCTTCTGTCAAGCACAAATGTGGAAAATAAAGCTTAAAACCCAGTTTGTAGACCCCTACCACATTCAAGGCCTACCGATCTCCCGGACCGTGACGTTGACCTTGATCGGTATGCCACCATCAGAACGGGCATAAGCCAAAGTACCTACATGCCAAATTTGAAGACTCTAACACCAACGGTGTGGGAGTTATGGCCACTTAAAGATTTTCGGTTTTCAAGGTCGTAAGCCAAGGTCAAGGTCACGGCGGCGAAACATTTTGCGCGGATGCCTTCCTCTCATGGTGACACACCAGCAGACAAAATTTGACGCGATTCGGTCAAGCGGTTCCGGAGATATCCTTGGGACAGACAGAAAAACAAACAAAAAACCAAAAAATGCGTGGCATTGCTGGTGACGGACATGTTGGGGTGGGGTGGGGGGGGATAGTAAAACGGAACGTTTCCCGTTCCCCGTGCCGTAATGGCCGAGTGTCTTACGGTTGCTTTGATCTTCTGTTGCCTCCCTGTGGGTGGGCTCTCTGTGTATGTTTGTCTGTCTGTGTCTCTCTCTCGCTTTCTGTCTCTGTCCCCCCCCCCCCCCCTCTCTCTCTCTCTCTCTCTGCCTTTGTCTGTAGGGCCTATGTCTCGCTGTCTGTCTGTCTCTCTCTCTCTCTGTCTGTCTGTCTCTCTCTCTCTCTCTCTCTCTCTCTGTCTCTGTCTCTGTCTGTCTTCTCTCTCTCTGTCTTTGTCTCTCTCTATGTGTCTCATGTATCTGTATGCCTATGTGTCTCTCTCTCTCTGTCTGTCTGTCTCTGTCTCTCTCTGTCTGTCTATCTCTCTCTCTCTCTCTCTCTCTCTCTCTCTCTCTCTCTCTCTCTCTCTCTCTCTCTCTCTCTCTCTCTGTCTGCCTCTGTGCCTGCTCCGGGGCGGAGGACGTTAAACAAATTTTTATTCATCCAACTGGAACAGCAGTTGTCCTCTTTGCTCTCTGTCTATGTCTCTCTGTCTGTCTGTCTTTCTTTGTGTGTGTCTTTGTCTGTTTGTCTGTCTGTCTCTCTCTCTCTCTCCTCCCCCCCGCCCCCCACCCCCCCCCCCTCTCTCTCTCTCTCTCTGGAGGACGTTAAACACATTTTCATTCATCCACATCCTGACACAACATTTGAAGAGCTTATGTCTTGTAGTTCACGAGATACAGCTAGGACAATAATATATAGCGCAAAGAAGGAAATTTCGGTTTTCAAGGTCACACATCAAGGTCAAGGTCAGCATGGCGATAATGTATGCTCGGATGTTTTCTACTCTAGGGTATACAGTGCCAGACACAATATGAAGCGCTTCTGTTAAGTACAAATGTGGAAAATATGGCTGAAAACCCAATTTGTAGACCCCTACCACTTTCAAGGCCTAGATTTTCGGTTTTCAAGGTCGTACGTCAAGGTCAATGTCACGACGGCAAAATGGTTTGTGCGGATCTCTTATGCCATTTTTTTATATTTAAAAAAAAGAAGCTATTTTATACAATTTACCAAAAGGAGTTTCGCTCACAACAAAGGAAATAGCTTTCTTTCTTTTTTTTACTGCTCTACAAAGAAGAAAAAGCTACAACCACTCTCGAGTGGCCTCCACCCACCCCGTCCAAAATGGCTTCTCTCCCCGGCAACTCCACCGAGGAGGAATCGACGTTTTGCCAGTTTAATTTCTAGGAAACCAGAGCAAAGTGAGAGTTCTGATTCTTGTGTGATCTCGTGTTTCTTGCAAAAAGTGTCCCTTTAATGATATCTAGAAAGAGTTACTATCCCTGAACATGGTCTGAGTGTTGCAGCAACGCCGTACCCGTAGCCACTGTGGTTTTTTGTTTTTTTTTAAATACTGTACCTATCTTTCTTTTACTTTTTCTTTTCACCTTTGTTTAGGTCAACATCTGTGTCAGCAAATCACGCCCCAAAAAAGGTTTCTCTCATCTTTTTTTCTTCTTTGTATTTTGCCCTCCTCGTTTATTCCACCCTCTGTATTTTATCAGTTCTCTTCAGGTTTTACATCTGTATCGTTAAAAATTCAGGATTTCCTGGAGTTGCACTGCCTCAAGGCATTGCCTCCTGGATCGTTCCCACCATCTTTATATCTACTAATGTCCCATATGTGTCTGTTTCATACCGGAGGACGTTAAGCGGATTTTCATTCACTCTTCAGGTTTTAACTCATTCCAGACGAATTCTGAGTATATTCCGAGTATTCTCGGAACATGAGAATGTCAGTCAGAGCCAATTCCGAGTATTCTCGGAACATGAGAATGTCAGTCAGGGCCAATTCCGAGTATTCTCGGAACATGAGAATGTCAGTCAGGGCCAATTCCGATTATTCTCGGAACATGAGAATGTCAGTCAGGGCCAATTCCGAGTATTCTCGGAACATGAGAATGTCAGTCAGAGCCAATTCCGAGTATTCTCGGAACATGAGAATGTCAGTCAGGGCCAATTCCGAGTATTCTCGGAACATGAGAATGTCAGTCAGGGCCAATTCCGAGTATTCTCGGAACATGAGAATGTCAGTCAGGGCCAATTCCGAGTATTCTCGGAACATGAGAATGTCAGTCAGGGCCAATTCCGAGTATTCTCGGAACATGAGAATGTCAGTCAGAGCCAATTCCGAGTATTCTCGGAACATGAGAATGTCCGAGTATTCTCGGAACAGTCAGGGCCAATTCCGAGTATTCTCGGAACATGAGAATGTCAGTCAGGGCCAATTCCGAGTATTCTCGGAACATGAGAATGAGAATGATTATTCTCAGAATGTCAGTCAGGGCCAATTCCGATTATTCTCGGAACATGAGAATGTCAGTCAGGGCCAATTCCGAGTATTCTCGGAACATGAGAATGTCAGTCAGGGCCAATTCCGAGTATTCTCAAAACAGCGATTTTTGAATCTAAAACTTGTCTAAATCCACTTTTTCTTTCAATCCAAACCAAGTTTTTCGAGTTACTTCTCTTCATCACTGTTCCAGCTTTCGTTTCACATATATTTGGCACTTCTATCATCTCAATGTTTAATGTTAAAAATGTCCAAACAAATTGGCCCTAGAAAGAGAGCGAGAGAGAGAGAGAGAGAGAGGGGGGGGGGAGCTGGTTGGATGAATGAAAATTTGTTTAACGCCTGACAGCAAATTTGAAGCGATTCGGTCGAAAAACGGCGGAGTTATAAGGCCGTTTTGTGTTTCAGGCAGACAGACCGTGTATTAATTGTATGTAAAAAAAACACCCCACCTCTTTTTATTACCTTTTAATTTTTACTTCTGCAATGTGATTTGTAAAGGTAAAGATGTGCCGCCCCCCCCCCCCCCACCCCCCCCCCCCCCCCCCCCCCCCCCCCCCCCCCCCCCCCCCACCCCCCCCCCACCCCCCCCCCCCCCCCCCCCCCCCCCCCCCCCCCCCCCCCCCCCCCCCCCCCCCCGCCACACCCCTGTATTTCTCGGTTAATTAAATTTTTCCGTTTTTTCGCCTGTCTTACCAAACATACAGCTGTACTTTATTAACCTTTTCAGCTAATTATCCTTTTGGAATACTAACCCTAACCCTAACCCTATCCCTAACCCTACCCCTCGCTATAAGACGGGAAAACGCAATGAACCACGACTGTGACAAATGCCGCGGTGTACTGCAGTACATAGGGTGGGGTCCTATTAGATAATGGCCTTTATCATAACTGCAATTAATTATTGAAGAAAAATAATTAGCTGAAAATGTTAATAAAATACAGCTAATGTTTGGTAAGAAAGGCAAAAAGTGACAATGAATTAACCGAGAAATGTAGGGGTGGTGGTACATCTTGACCTAAGTGTTTCATAATTATTTTCAATTTGACCTCGCGCGCGCGCTCCCTCCGCTACCCCCTGCTAACATCACTCTATAGCAGGAGGGAGAGAGAGAGAGAGAGAGAGAGAGAGCTCGCGGCACGCAGCGAGCAAATATGGGGAGTGGTGTGTGTGGGGGAGGGGGGGGGGGGGGGCTTGAAATAGATACCATGAATTATCTTAATAACAGCACGTTTGGACGGGTCCCGTTTCGCCGAATCCGCGAAACTGTAAATTGGTGCATATCGCGCGCGTTTATGAACGGATGCTGTTGTCACGCACGTTCCAAATCTCGAGTCAATGTCGGGTCTGGTTACGCCGCGGTTTGTGAAAAAGTGAAGCGGCGTATATCGCGCGCGTTTCTGAATCGATTCGCTTCCGGTTTAGCACATGGATAGTCACCGTCCCCGGTCATCTACCTTCCAAATTCGAAGGCAATCCGCACAGAAATACCGGAGATACGGGCGCCGAGAAGCCGGTTATAAGGCCCCGTTTCCCGTTGGCGCTGCTCTGAGAGTGACGCGCTCTCCCGATTCTCTTCAAATTTCCTGCCAGGCTTTGCCCCGGCCATAGCAAGCCTGACAGCAAATTTAAAGCGATTCGGTTCAGAAACGGCGGAGTTATTTGTGAAAAGGTGAAGCGGCGTATAGCGCGCGCATTTCTGAACCGATTCGCTTCCAGTATGGCACATCGATAGTCACCCTCCCTGGTCATCTATCTGCCAAATTCGAAGGCAATCCGCCCAGAAATACCGGAGATACGGGCGCCGAGAGGCCGGCGGATACGCGTTTCGCGCATTTGCCAAACCGCGCAAATGACACGGCCGCCTCGGTTGCCGTTGCCATCGCCCCGTTAGGGCTCACAGCAAATTTGAAGCGATTCGGTCGAGCAAATTTGAAGCGATTCGGTCGAAAAACGGCGGAGTTATAAGGCCCGTTTTGTGTTTCACACACACACACACACACA
>CM065690.1:8213554-8233554 GCA_017654935.2 Phymorhynchus buccinoides
CTCTCTCTTTCTCTTGTGGCTGCCCGACTTTAGCCTTGTTTTCCTGTGCTGCATCACATATTTACATTTCTTCATTTGTTTAATAGAGCAGTTCTAGTTGTGTATGAAGTGGTGAAGATGACTACCATCAAACTGTCGAACATGGCTGTGACTGTGGCGTTGGTTTCCATCATTTTCTTTGGTTTTGTGTGCCACACGAGCAACGCGCTGCCAAAACAAGATGGCAGCGTGGGTTACAGCAGAGAGTTCCTGCTACAGTTCCAACACTATTCGGATACCAGTGCTCACTCTCTGGCCCAGTTCCCAACGCACATTCTGACAGCGGACGTACAATCAAAGTGCGCTGACAACACCACCACCAAACGTAAACGAAGGAAGAGAGGAAAGAGAGGAGGAGTACGAAGAAGATTGAAAAAGAACGGCATCTATACACCTCTGCCATCCATCATCCTAGCCAACGTACGATCCACGAGGCCCGTATCTGACAACGCCAACTTCTCTGAATTAGAGCACAACACCCGCTTCATAAATGACTTTAGGAGTGCCTGTATCTTGTGTTTGACTGAAACCTGGCTGTGTGAGAGTGTAACGGACGAATGTGTTGCTTTGGGGGATTTAATGTGTTGCGTGCTGACAGAGATAAGGTTGCTAGTGGTAAATCTCAGGGGGGTGGCGTGTGTATGTATGTGAATGAAGAATGGTGTAGAATGGAGAGTGTAAAGTACGAAAGACGTTGCGTACGGCTGACCTAGAACTTCTTTGTGTGTCACTCCGGCCTAAGTACCTGCCGAGATAATTTGGTCAGCTCTTTGTGACTGTAGTGTACATCCCGCCCAGTGCTAACGCCGCGCGGGCAGCCAGTGAGATCAGCGATACAGTGCACGAACTACAGACTATCTCCCCTGCTTCATCCTGGGCGATTTCAACTCGTGCACTCTAAAGAAAGGCCTACCATCATTTGAACAATACGTCACTTGTCCTACACGGAAAGACAAAAATCATTGACAAATGTTACGGAAATGTACCGTTAGCCTACAAATCTCTCGCTCTGCCACCAATTGGCATCTCAGATCACAACACCATTCATCTCCTCCCTGCATACAGACAACGCATCCACACACACCCTGTAGTTAAGAAAGTAGTACAGTGCTGGTCAGAAGAAAGTCGCACTGAGTTACAAGGATGTTTTGATTGTACTGACTGGAATGTGTTTCTTGATTCAAGTGAGAATATTCATGAAGCCACAGAAATTATATCTGATTATGTTTTGTTTTGTGAAAATATGATTGTACCCACTAAGACTGTTAAGATATTTCCTAACAACAAGCCATGGGTTTCCAAGTCGCTTAAAACGACACTTAATGAGAAGAAGGTAGTATTTAGTTCGGGGGATACAGCTAAGCGTAGTGAAGTGCAGGCAAAGATTAGGAAGGAAATGAAAGAAGCCAGAACACAGTACAAAGATAGAGTAGAGCTACAGTTTCAGTCAGGGAATATGCGGGATGCCTGGAAAGGGATTAAGCTTATGTTGGGAACCACTAAGCACACTCAGGGCTGTAGTACTAATAGTAGTGACAGCCAGCAAGATTTCTCTAACCAGATAAACACGTTTTATTGTAGGTTTGACAACCAAGACTTCATCAGCAATTTACACTCTATTATGAGCGACTTGCATAATGAGTTGGGTAGGGAGGGGGCGGATGAAGAACAGTATGATGTAGAACAAAGTGTAGTTCAGTCTGTGTTTTCTCGTCTAAATGTTAGGAAAGCAAAGGGCCCAGATGGCATTAGTGGTCGAATTTTGAAAGTGTGTGCCTCCCAACTATCAGATGTTTTTAGTTCTTTGTTCTCTTGGTCTCTTCGAGTTTGTACAATTCCTGCTCAGTGGAAGGCCTCTACAATATGCCCAGTCCCCCCAAAACGCAGTTCATCGTGCCTCAATGACTATCGTCCTGTCGCACTCACATCAATTGCTATGAAATGTTTTGAAAAAATCGTTTTACAACGTCTTCTCCAGACCACAACAGAGTATCTTGACCCGCTTCAATTTGCATACAAGCAGAACAGATCCACAGATGATGCAACACACACTTCTACATAATGCATACACTCATCTAGAAAACCGAAATTCTTTTGTCAGAATTATCTTCATTGACTTCTCGTCTGCTTTTAACACCATACAACCCCATCTTTTAGTAAATAAACTAATAAACATGAATGTCAACAATAGACTAGTCTTATGGATTATAGATTTCCTACTCAAACGCACGCAGACTGTGAGATTTCAAAACGCTCTGTCCTCCACAATGTTTGTATCCACTGGCTGTCCCCAAGGCACTGTCTTATCTCCTGTTCTCTTCACCCTTTACACAAATGACTATAAAGGAACATATTCTGCCCCTGTCATTAAATACTCTGATGATACAGCTTTAGTTGACCTTTCTAACTCAGACAGTATTTACTTTGAGCAGGTTGACAAGTTTGTGTCCTGGTGTGAGGAAAACTATCTTGACCTCAACATAACAAAAACAAAAGAAATGGTAGTCAACTTTAAGAAATCCCTGGTCCGGTACCAATGCCAGATCTCACAATCAAAGGTGTGACAGTTGAAAGGGTAGATGAATACAAGTATTTTGGAACAATCATAGACAATAAGTTTACTTTTAGTTCTCATGTTGATCATGTTTCCAATAAATGCCAGACAAGGATGTACTGCCTGAGAAAGCTCAGATCTTTCAATGTTAGCACAGATCTTCTCCAAAGCTTTTATCGTTGTTTTCTTGAATCTATTATAACATTTTCGTTCATGTGTTGGTACGGTGGCTTGAATGTAAAACCCAAGGGTGTTCTGAATAAGATTGTGAATGTTGGTAGCAAGATCGTGGGTAGAAAATAAGACAACTTGTATTTGTTGTATGAACAACGTGTAGTTCAAAAAGCCAGGGAGATCGCTAATGATCATAGTCACGTTCTATCGCATTGCTATGAACTATTGCCATCTGATAGACGGTTCCGCACTATTCGTTGTAGAACAATTAGAAATTCAGCTAGTTTTGTCCCTAAGTCAGTCGAACTTCTGAACAAGATCTCTGCTAAGACCAAATAATGAGGAATTATGGATTAACTTAGGCCTAGAGGTATATTTGGTCAATCTGTACAGTAGTGTGTGTGTGTATGTGTGTGTCTATGTGTGTGAGGGTGGGGGTGAAAAAATGAATGCGATAATAGAAATGGTGGGAAAGAGGGCAGTTCTTAATGTTTTGATAGTCGCTTCTATCGACCCTAACTATGTTCAAATGTTTTTGTGAAGCATGATTTGTCATTCATTTTTCCTTAGTTTTGTTTCCATTTTCCATGCATGCAAATGTGTTTCTTTGATTGCATTGTGCTTGTACGAGACCACGCTGTAATTTCACCTAACGTGATAATAAAGTATTTTTGACTTTTGACACACACACACACACTGCATTATATAAACACACAGGCATTATATATTATGTCTCAACTGATTCAGACAGACGTGAAAATGTCATTCCAACAGACGTGATAGTTATTAGTTCGGTCGAGATGACGTCACCGATAAGGAACCCGGATATCCCGACAAAGATCAAAGGATTCTGATAGGCGTTCAGCTGACAGTCGTGACGTTCACAAAGAAACCCTCCGCTGGAAGAATTAAGAGGGGGAGAGGGTGTGGGGGAGGGACGTGGGGGATTGAAGGAAGGAGGAAAGATAATGGAATTAAGAGGGAAGAAAGTACAGAGCTTGGTGGAAAAACAGGCTACAGTAGGGGGAAAGAGGACGGATGGGGGGGGGGGGGGAGATTGAGAGGGGGGTGGGTGACGGAATGAAGGAAGACGATACTAGACTAGATGGGGGGGGGGGGGGGGGGGAGGAGGAAAGGGGAAGGAGAGGGGGCTACGGGCTACGACCATAGAGCTGTACTATATGGCTACGACAGGTGAGTAAGAAGAAGGGTGGTAAGAGGGGGGAAGGTGGCTGGGGGATGTCAGGTTAATTGAAGGCGCGATTGTGTGGGGCGATAAGTGGCTAATTTCAAACAGTTCTAGAAGGGGGAGAGTGGTGGGGAGAGAGATGTTGAGGTTAGGTTGGCGTGGTGTGTGTAGTGAGTGGGGCTTTGAGAAATAAAGGATGGATGTGTGTGTGTGTGTGTGTGTGTGTGTGTGTGTGTGTGTGTGTGTGTGTGTGTGTGTGTGTGTGTGTGTGTTACTCAATTTAACGTCCTTCCACTAAAAGTGATTCAGACAATATTTTGAGAAATAAAGGATGGATGTGTGCGTGCGTGCGTGCGTGCGTGCGTGTGTGTGTGTGTGTGTGTGTGTGTGTGTGTGTGTGTGTGTGTGTGTGTGTGTGTGTGTGTGTGTGTGTGTGTGTGTGTGTGTGTGGTCAATGAATCACCAAACACCTATTTTAATTTCTTTTTCAACAACATAAATGTCAGCAATTATCACACTTATGCACCCACGTTCACCCCCACACGAGGACACTGACACATACCCCACCCCACCCCCACCCAAATTTAAAAAAGAAAATATACACATGCATAATACACAAACATACGCTCGGTTATAATATGTTATACGCTCAACCACAACCAGACAGATAACAATGTTGAAAGCAGATAGAGAGAGAGAAGGGAGGACGAAAAATAAATTTGAACTTGTATCATAATTATACTAAGAGGGGAGAGAAGTGACAGGATGGGGAGATAGGTTAACAGGTAGACAGACCTGTGTGTATGTGTGTGTGTGTGTGTGTGTGTGTGTGTGTGTGTGTGTGTGCGTGCGTGCGTGTGCGTGTGCGTGCGTGCGTGCGCGCGCGTGCGTGCGTGCGTGCGTGTGTGTGTGTGTGTGTGTGTGTGTCAAGTAAAAAGAGGGGGGGGGGGGGTACACATATACAGAGAGAGAGAGAGAGAGAGAGAGAGAGAGAGAGAGAGAGAGAGAGAGAGAGAGAGAGAGAGAGAGAGAAAGAGACAGACAGACAGACAGTTAAAGAGAATAGTTACTAGATACAGTAGCCAAATTGATTTGACAGCAGAGGCCAAGTAAGGTCAAAGAGACTACTGTACCTGGGAGACGCTGTGAGGCAAACTTATAATAAGAAAGCATTATCATATGACACACACACACACACACACACACACACACACACACGCAATCATGCACACACACACACACACGCAAGCATGCACACACACACACACACACACACACACACACACACACACACACACACACACACACACACACACAGAGAGAGAGACAGAGAGAGAGAGAGAGAGAGAGAGAGAGAGAGAGAGAGAGAGAGAGAGAGAGAGAGAGAGAGAGAGAGAGAGAGAGAGAGAGAGAGACACACACACACACACACAGACAGATAGACAGACACACACACAGACAGATAGACAGACAGATAGACAGAGAGAGAGAGAGAGAGAGAGAGAGAGAGAGAGAGAGAGAGAGAGAGAGAGAGAGAGAGAGAGAGAGAGAGAGAGTGGGGGTGAGGGGGGCAGAGAGAGAGAGAGAGAGAGAGAGAGAGAGAGAGAGAGAGAGAGTGAGAGAGAGAGAGAGAGAGGGAGGGAGGGAGAGAAAGAAAGAGAGATAATTAGGTTGTTTTAATCTAAAAATAGAACTGGGTTTTGTATTTTTCTTGCGTGGTTTTAAATTAATAAGTGTTTTCACCCTTTAGAGAAATTCAAAAAAATAATTTAAATTTACCGTTTAAACTTGGGTTTTCTGAAAAGTCTTTTTAAGAATACCTTGTATGTAAAACGTACTTGAATAAAGCAGTTGCTGTATACATTCATTTGCATTTTTGGAGAAAAGAAAAATAAATCTTCAAAGTGTTGTGAAAAGACGCAAATTTTACATGCAAAAAAAGACTTGGCCTTGGGACTTAAAAAAAAAAAAAAAGTTGAGAGAAAGCTCTCTCTCTCTCTCTCTCTCTAATAACCCCAAATGTGCATGTGGCCACCATACTGAAGATGCTAAATATTATTTGTTGCATTGTAGAAATTTTACTGCAACAAGAACCTGACGATCTCAACACTTAACCCACACACAATTAACACTCACACACTACTTTTTTGTGATCAAACTTTATCAGTAGCAGAAAATGAACAAGAACTGGAACAAGATCAAGACGGAAGTTGGAACACAACGCTGTTTCTGTACATGTCTGTCTGTGAGTGTGACTCTTCCATTGTCTGTCTGTCTGTTTGTTATCACCCGCGGAGTTTAGGGAGCGAAGGTGATATTGTTTTTGTTGTGTAAGTGGCTGTGTGTGTGTGTGTGTGTGTGTGTGTGTGTGTGTATGTGGGTTTGTTAATTCCGAAGCGCTATCTGTTTGATCCCCGGTTTATTTCCCTTGTCTCCTAGCTTGTGACATCCACAATCCGCATCTCTTTCATCCACGTATTTCACCGGCGATAGGAAGAGGAATGTGACACGTGCCAGCGATGTAACCGGCGCGTGAGCGTTCGTACTAATATGCATAATTTGAAGCGTCGTCTCGTGATTTCTTGACGGCTAGTAACCCAATCATAGGCCCTCAGGTGTTTAAAATTAAAGGGGGATTTGAATTGGAGGAAAGTCGCCAAAACATTATCTTACTCACAAGACTCTAATTGTCTAAACCCGGGCTGAAGCAACAGGGTAGAATCAATCTCTCTTGCTACCAGTCAAAATAGCCCAACTAGTGAGTATTATTGATGGCTGGGTGATTGAGATTTGTTTGATTCTATTTTTGATCTAGATCCTATGTTCCATGATGAATAAGAAGTAGATCACTAGATGTGTTGAAAAAGAATTGGTAAACATGCTGTTCTAATTATGTGCACTTATTATTTGTGTGTGTGTTTCTGACTTTAACTCTTTTAGGACAAGAACCGGATTCTAGGCCTACTAACCCTTTTGTATATTTTTAGTAGGGGATCCCTGGGTTGCAACCTTGCAACTTTTGATAACATTCCTTTCCAAGTGTTGGACTGAGAGTGATGTTTGCTGACTTGTGTTACTGAATCATAACAGTTGATTCCAGTACACATGTCATGTGTTATTTCAGTTTGACAACTGAAATTCATGTTATTTGGATTAGTGCTATTGTACAAGGGCAGCCTTCTAGCAGCCTTCAGCCTTGAAGCCCCTTGTCTCTAAGCTGTTGAGATCTACAACCACCTTTTCCTGTGATTATCAGCAGGGCAACGTGGTCAGGATGATTATCCCTGACTCACGAGCATCAAGACGGGGCCGCCGCCAAGTCGCCCCCACACCCAGAATCCGCGAGGAGACCACGCCTGAACCGTGCCATCCCGCAACGCCGCAACCGGAACGACTGGGAGCTACTCTACACCAGAGCAAGCCAAGTCACCCCAGCACTCGCCGATCCCTACGGAGGAACTTCAACACAGCTAAGTCCCTAAGACAGTGCCAAGAACAATAACTGGAAACCAGGACACCTAAGAATATTAGGGACCCTTCCGGCTTGGGGTTAACCTTCTAGAAAGACAAAAGTCTTGTAAATCATTTCGGATTTCATTGTTTTTCATTCATATTTTGTTTTGGCGCCATTGAGCTGCTTTATTCTTATTGCTGCATAATCTTATGCAGATTCTGTGAGTAAATAAAATACAAGTGTCAAATAATTCTGAACCCTTTGGTCAGACTGATGAGAGTGGAAGTTTTGTAATTTTCATGTAAAAACCTACTTCTCTCTGTCTGCCATTTAGAGCAAACTACCATTTGTATTTCATTCCATCATACGAGCCAGAACCCGGGCACAAATATAAATTTATTAGATGAAAAGGGGCCGGGAAAGTTGCTCACCTCCCACAACCTAGAGAAGTGGGCTAAAGGCAAATTTTCTACTTGAAAATTTAACACACTAAAAGTCTTCCCTAGAGACTTAGCCTTTTAACCCATTCCCTCGTCACATCTAATTGGGGGCTCGCATCCGGGATTTTTTTTTTTACATAAAGTCTAACAAATTTCATATTCAAACTTAGTTTCCCAAACTTATCTTGTGTCCACTGGGAAAGTTATTGTGATTTGGTTCACTGTGTTTTGATTTGATTTGTTTGAATGCTAGTTATGACTTTATTTTGATGTGCATGCTATTTCTGTTTATGTTGAAATAGTTAAGTGTTGTTTGATACAGTCAGCTTTGCAACTTTGATTTTTGGATAGTTGTATTTGCAACCATGGCAGAGACTGTTAAACTGAGGAGGGAACTTAAATAATGGGGAGAATCTCTAGGATTGTCAGGCCAAGAGTTAGCCAATTTTGTCATATCTGAATATGATAAAGAGAAAACTCGGGAGGCTCAGGAGGCTGATAAAGCTCGCGAGGATGCTGATAAAGACAAACAGAGAGCCCATGAGGCTCAAGAGGCTGATAAAGCTCGCGACGCTCAGGAGCAAGAGAACATCCGTACTCATGAGATGAGGCAGAGGCAACTAGTGCAGGAAGCCAAAAACAAAGAACTCGAACTTGAGGCCGCTGAGCGGGAAAAGGCGCGAGACCATGAGTTGGCTATGAAGCAGCTTGAAAACTCAGCGGACTCCGAGACTGCTACCCCTCAAAACTTTCCCCCTCCCAGCCAGACCCCAGCCATGACCTTCACATTGGAGGCATTCAATGAAGCAACCGAGTCTATCGATGCTTTCCTCGATAGGTTTGAAAGACTGGCCCAGGAATTTGAGCTTGCTCCAGAAAAGTTCAACCTCAAGCTTGCACAAAGTCTCAGGGGTGTGGCCTATGAGGTGTACAGCAAACTTCCATCAAGCCAAGTTACTGACTACCAAGCTTTGAAAGAAGCCCTGCTCAACAGATACCAGTTGACAGCTGACGCATACTGGAAAAAGTTCCGGACAACCAGAAAAGGCCGGGGAGAGTCATATGCCCAATTTTCAGATAGACTGGGAAACTATCTGACAAAATGGGTGTCTCTGTCTGCACAAACAAAGTCCTATGAGGATCTACGAGAACTTGTAGTTGGCGAGCAGCTGCGCGAAACCATGTCCCCAGAGTTGCGCACCTTTACCGCCGAGCAAGGTGCCTCAACTCTGGCCGACCTCATCCAGCTAAGCGACTGGTACACCACGGCCCATGATGAACCCAGCGCCCTTAAAAAGCCAAAACTGCAGCAAGGTTTTGGGTCCAATGCTTCACAGCAGAGCAGGTCTAACCCCAACTCTAACCAGAACCCGCCAGTGAGATGGAATTCCAGTGGGACTAACAGTGGGTCCAATTGTTCAAACAATGAACGACAACCACTGGGATAGCAGCTATATTGCTCATACTGCAAGTCCAACACCCACAACCGGGATGACTGCAGGAAACTGGCCTACAAGCGACAAAATGTCGCAACTATGCAAGTCGTCTTGACTTCACAGAACTGCACCAACCCCTCCCCGATCCAGTGTCCAGGCACACCGTCAGTCGTCGGACAGGCGACTGTCAACAACATCCCGGTTCAGTGTCTCTATGACACTGGACTGTCATGCGACGCCATCGTCTGCGGATCCTTGGTCCCCGCGTCAGCATACACGGGAGACTTCATCGCTCTGCAGGGCCCTGATACTTCACTCCCCCCATCCACTTTGCCAGTCGCCATAATCAATGTCGACACCAGATTTGTGAAGGGACCCATCAAGGCAGTGATCATGGACAGTCCTTCGACTTGGGCAACAGGGACAAATTAGTGATAAGCCTGGGTCGGCTGGAATGGTGGAACGTCTGGTCGCAGCACAGAGTTCAAAGGAGCAGGTGGGTTGGAGACCAGTGGAATGGATTCCGACTGAGGTTGGTGCGGCAATCCTGTGTTGAGCTGTCCCAAGGTGGCTTGCAGGATAGCAAACACCTCTTGCCTGAGTTTCCCCTTTAGCCTGGACTCATCGTTGCTGATGATGTGGTTTGGTAGGCCGATTCGGGCGAAAATGGCTTTGAGTGCCGCGGCTACCTGGCTAGCATCAAGTGAGGAGATTGGGGAGGCATCGCACCTCATGGTACATATGTCGACCACGGTGACTATGTACCGGAATTTCTTCTTCCGTTGAGGTAGAGGCCCGACCAAGTGGACTGCCACTCGCTGAAAGGGAGGGGTAGGTGACGGCTGGATGTGCGGCGGCCTGTCCCGATGGTAACGTCGGTGGTTGTTTGCGGGTCCAGGGTTGCCTTTAGGTGCTGTCACCAGAGGTACCGGTGGCGAGTGGTCTTGGGTCGTGTGGCGGACATTCCTTGGGAAGGATTTTCCAAGTTGTGGTGGACTTGGGGACTTGGAATGCTCTGGAGTTGTTTGCGCGGCAATTTTGTTTGCCGCGTTGAGAGGTTTCATCCCCGCTAAGTGAGATTTGCTCTTTGGGAAGGAGGGTGGGAGTTGGTTTGTGGCTTGGGGAGAAGGGAAGGCTGCGGACACTATGGCAGGTTGAGAGGGGTGCCCTAAAAACACATACTGTGATCCCAGTATGAGGTCATACAAAGCATGCAAAATACAATCCTATAGTAACACAACAAAAACAAAATTAAATCTACTGTTATTATCTATACTCAGTTTTAGCATGCAAAATTTAAGAAGTAAACACATACACACGGGAAAATAAAACACAATCTTACTTTACATACTCTTCTTTAACAGGCACAAATGGAAAAGTAAACACAAACACATGACAAAAAATCCTATTCTTATTTTACATATTCATCTTTAAAATGTACTTGTTTGAAAGCAAACACATGCACGTAAGAAAGTCAAGCATAGTTCCACTTTACCTACTCTTCTGTACATGCACACATTTAAATGTAAATACACATACACATGGCAAAATCAGACCTATTCCTACATTACATTATTAATCTTTAACATGCACAAATCAGGAGGTAAACACACACACGTGGCAAAAAGGAAACCTAGTCATATTTTTTTTACATGCATTGTCTGTAATATGCACATGTTCAAAAGTAAAAACACATGACAAAATTAAACCGAAACCTAGTTTACATACTCATCTTTAACATGCATAGAATTAAACTAAGGACATACTTATCACAAAATCAAACCTATTCCTACTCGTCTTTAACATAAACAATTTAAATTTAAACAGATACACATGATAAAATGATGCCTAAGCTGAATTTGCATACTCATCTTTATCATGCACAAACCTAAAAGTAAACACATGTATACACATGACAATGTATAAAAACCTAGTCATATTCTACTCCTTTAAATGCACACATTTAGGAATACACATATACACATGACAAAGTCAAAACTAGTCCTATTCTACCAATCTTTAAAATGCACACATTTAGGAATACACATAGTATATTATACACATGACAAAATCAGACGTAAACCTATTTGACATACTCATCTTTAACATTCACAACATTAAAAGTAAACACTTATACATGACAAATTCGAGCTTAATTAATGTTAGAGAGAGAGAGAGAGAGAGAGAGAGAGAGAGAGAGAGAGAGAGAGAGAGAGAGAGAGAGAGAGAGAGAGAGAGAGAGAGAGAGAGAGAGAGAGAGAGAGAGAGATCACATCGTTATTCGTTCAGAAAAAGGTTAAAAACAAGGAAACCAAAGCACCAAATCAGCAACACCCAAAACGACGCCTATTTGTGGTAGCAACCTCTTAGTCTTTTCGTTAAGACGAAGAAGAAGAAGACTAGAGCAATTACAAGCAGCTGATGAAGACGGCGTCATTACAGAAGCCACTACCACGCCACGCCGCAGTGCGTGTGAGGTACAGGTGATTGGAGTTACCATGGAAACCACGTGTTTCCCGTGTCTCGATTCGTCCGCGTACAAAGCACGCGACAGTCATACAGAGGCTAACGTTGTTCGGCTCTGCTTCATCTTTGCAGGGCCTACTCAAGTTCCAGCCAACCATCGACCTTTTCTCTCCCTATCAATCCAGAAGTATTTTGTTCTTTTCAAGGATGGTTCGGATAGGATTACGAATGACGCACAAAAGGTAGAAAGGACGACATAGTCCGCTTGGTGTCATGATATCTGCGTGATATTTCCTTCCAATGAGAGACTGGCAGACGACAATGAATGGTTTTCTACTGAATGGCTGCTTTCTGTGACAGTTGTTACCGAACAGTAAAAGAACATGTTAGTGTGCGCGTGTGTGACAAGTTTGGTGCTGTGCTGGTTAATCTGTTTGGAAGTTTCACTGTGAGTCTGCGGGTGAACTTACAGATAGTTGTCGGCTGGAATAAATCAGTGATGATGAAGGTAAATGTGCCTGAGTTTTTATTTCAATCGAATCAATGTGAAATGGATGTTGTTTTATATTGTTAGGGCTCTGTCAATCATCTATGCTGACAGCTGAGATGGACACACGCATGCTTGACATCGTGTTAAAGTCATTATGTAATGTGGATTGGATACAAAGATCGGCCTAGTTCTAACTCTGTAATTGTAAAGACTTTATGGGTATGTCATGATTGTTTTCGTGATTCAGTCATCGGATGATTTATTATTTCCAGACATTTTAGGCGTATGAACGTTTCTCAGTGAACGATAATCATAAACCATAGTTTGTAATAATTTGAATATTGCAATAATTATTGTGTGTGTTGACTCTATTTTGTGAAGCTATTGTTTGTCAGCATTTTCTATTTTGGACAATGTGAGCAAGTGTTGTGCATCATACTTTTTAAAGACTGATTTCCATCAGAGAAAGGTGTATGACATGCATCGTCCCAGGAAGAAATGTAATAGATGGACTCCCAAGTCTTGAATGTGTGGCAGTTACTGAGGTTGACAGGATTTAAAAGGTATGTGCTACACTCATTGTTCATCTGTGTGTGTGTGTGTGTGTGTGTGTGTGTGTGTGTGTGATGATCTCAGCGTGTTTATGTTTCTTGCACTATAACTACAGGTGTTTTGTTCTGCATACCAACCTTTGAGTCTTTCTCTCATTGTACTCTACGCTATGTTATTGTTTTATCCTTTTTTGTGAGCATGGAAAGTTTTCCATGTACGTACGCATTGGATAAAAAGAAAATTGCCTTCATTAGATAAACCGATGGTTATGCCTAACTACTGTGTCATTAAAGACCATGACATGATAAGGTCAATGCATTTCTTATTGCACTGGAACACCGGGTGTGGAGAAATCGGTGTAGTCAAGATGCAGAATGATTCGTTCGTGCATTCATTGCATTTAGTGTGTGTGTGTGTGTGTGTGTGTGTGTGTGTGTGTGAGAGAGAGAGAGAGAGAGAGAGAGAGAGAGAGAGAGAGAGAGAGAGAGAGAGAGAGAGAGAGGGAGAGAGAACTCAACTCAGGGGGAGAATGAACAATGGCATATAACTAATAACAAATACATAATTCATTACAAAACCACAACGATTTTTGATCGCATATTGAGGGAACAGTGGGAGGGGTAAGGAATGCAGAATTGTCATATAGGGACAATGGGGAGGCAAAACGGCACTAATATATTACATATTCAGTAATAATTAACGAAGAATTGCCAAAAATAAGCTTCTTTTTTTCTTCTTTGTGGCTTATGGGAAAATCGGGAAGAAGAAAATGAAGAGGCCACGGAATAATTCATACAAAATGCACAAAGACAGTGTCATTCGTCGTGCCAATTTCACGAGAGAGAGAGAGAGAGAGAGAGAGAGAGAGAGAGAGAGAGAGAGAGAGAGAGAGAGAGAGAGAGAGAGAGAGAGAGAGAGACACACACACACACACACAGACAGAGACAGAGAGAGAGTATCATTGAGCACAATTATATTCCTGCAAGCCGTTCAACCTTTTTCTTCTTCTTTTTTTAAATTATTATAGTGAACTAGGCCTTTTTGTTCGTTCTTTGTCTCGATGAAATAGCACTTCTGCTCTTGTTACGGGATGATGTTTCACCGGCCGTGTGTACCGCAGAGAAAGCGCTCGCCTACTTCGCTCGCTAAGCGCTTTCTTTGGCTGCGGTACAGTCCCACACTTCGCTTCGTGTAAGCGGTTCCAAAATGGCGGCTCCCGTCGATGATCAACGAGTATTGTTGACTAGAGGGCTTATAAACATTCTTCTTTCATAACTACCCACAATCGACAGTTTGATTTTTCTTTTATTATGGTTACGGCCGAAGGGGTTTGATCTTCCAATATTTTTTTTAACCGTCTACAATACGCCTAGGCCTAATGTACTGTCGCTAGAAAAAAATGTACTGTCGCTAGGCCTACAGTAACATCATAAAATGGACGCCTCGAAGCCTGTAGGCCTATAATCGTCAGTTTTGCGATACGCGGAAACACTCAATAGAAAAGAGAAGGAGATACACTACTGCAAAATTCTCGACTAGACTCCTTTGAAAGGCGCATGTCGACTGTTCATTTCTGGCTGGGTTCGGGGTCAAGATGTGCACCCCCCCCCCCCTCCCATTTCTCGGTTAATTTCGTTTTTGCCTTTTACCAAACATGAAGCTGTATTTTACGAACATTATCTTTGTTCAATAATTAATTGTAGCCCCCCCCCCCTATGTACTGCAGTACACCGCAGCAATTGTCACAGTCGTGGTTCACCGCGTTTTCTCAGTCGTTATAGGGGTTCATTGCGGGGGGGGGGGGGGGGGGGGGGGGGGGGGGGGGGGGGGGGGGGGGAGGGGGGGGGGGTTAGGGTTAGTATTCTAAAAAGATAATTAGCTAACAAGGTTCATGAAATACAGCCTTATGTTTGGTAAGAAAGGCAAAAATTGAATTAACCGAGAAATGCAGGGAGGTGGCACATCTTTACCCCAGACTGTCCTCTGGAGTGGTTTCATTTTGCATGCGTTGATCTGAAATCAAAGCCCAACCCAGTTTTGCCCTGACTGCACCTCAACAAGACTCAGCACCAAAAAAACAACGTCTGGTGTGTGTGTGTGTGTGTGTGTGTGTGTGTGTGTGTGTGTGTGCGTGCGTAGTTGTACTTGAGACTATGATAATCATACTATTGCATAAAAATATCACTTAATCAGTATAATGTGCACATCTGTATGTGTTTATGTCAAAAACTACCCTATTTTATGGACAATAAAGTGATACTTTTTGCCCAGACTGAGACCACCGCCCCTTACAATGTGACTGATATTGTGATAATAATAGTCAGAAAATAGTGTGACAAAATTTGAATTTTGTGTTAGAGAGAGAGAATGGAGTTTTACGTCCTCTTGGTCTGAATCAGACACATATGGGACATTTGTAAATACAAATATGGTGGGAACAATACTGGAGGCAATGTCCGGAGGCAGTACGAAACCAGTAAAGTCCCGATTTTTTAAATTAATACAGATAGCTGTAGCGGTGACCACGCCTCGGTTAAACCTCATCAGCTATGGCACTGCCACTGAATTTTGTGTTAAGTTTGGGGGTGCACTTTATAATTAGGTGCACCAGAAGGTGTCACAAATTACTTTCTCCTTTTCTCAATTCTGACAGGAATGTTTACATGTCAATTTCTACCCACCTACCCATTTTTGTTTAACATATTTTTGTCTTGGATGTTTGTATACATACACTGTATTTAATTAGAACATTTAATTAGAGAAAGGTCTCGCATCAGGATATGGTAGCAATATCCTTTAGACAATTTATAAATAAATGATCCATGTACCAGCAGATTTTTTTACATTTTCTTTGATTGTTCTCTCATGTGTGATGCTAAAAATAAAGAGATATATCCCAGTAGTAGTTGAACAAAAATGAGTTCAAAGAAACATGGTGTGAGTCAAACAACCAATTTAAACCTTTTGCTTTTCATTTAATCTTCTATGGAGAAGAGAGAGAAAAAGTAGGAGGTGGGATTAGAAGGAAGACAGAAGTACAGGCTTACTGGGTACAACTACATGTATTCTAGTATACAAAAACAAGGCTAATTTAATTCATCAAAATGGTGAAGACCAAGCAAGAGACAGTATCAAAGTATGACTAAATTTAGTACAACAATGCCATGAGAGAATATGAGAGGACAGAGAGACTTGGCACATTCTCTATTTTATGGTATACCAGGCATGGTAATGGAGGGAAACAATTTTCTCTGAAAATATTATAGGTTTTGAGGAGATCTCTTGGTGTAGACAGTGGATTAAAAGCCCTTTATGGTGATCAGAAAGCAGTTGCTCTTGAAATGAACATGTAGAACTGTTCAAACTAACTTGGGCAAAGAGCATTTTCCTCAAGCTTAAAGCCCCTGCTGAGATTTGTTTTTCTGCATTCACTTTTCTCCAAATTCAGAGAATTCTCTAAAAAGTACAATGTCTGTATAATTATGTTGTTGTTATGAGCTGTCAATCACTTTCCAGTAGTAGCAGGTTTTTTTATTTAAAAAATGAGTATAGGTCTAAAATGTTTAGATAACTAGTGGATAATGGTGTGTGTGTGTGTGTGTGTGTGCGTGAGCGTGCGCGCGCGTGTGTGTACTGGGGATCAAAAGGTGATAGGACAAAATGTCCTGAGACAAGAGAAACTCATAGGACAATGCCATGCCCTTGCAGAAATCAAAAAGACAAAGTTCATTTTTGTTTAAATTTTAAAAAAAGACATTTTGTCCTGACAGCGGAAAACACTATCTGACATTTCAATTTTAATAGGTCAATGTCCTATGACCAGGGCCTTGGGACATCACAGGTATGTGATATATATGTGTGTGTGTGAGGGGGGGTGGGGTGTCAAGTGCTGTGTGTGTTGCACATGCAGACAAATGCTGACTTTTTATTTTGTCAACTATGATTAGTGTGAACAGTTTTATTGTTGTTGTTTCTTTGTGTGTATGTGGTTGTAAATTCTTGACATTACAAAACAACCACAAAATGCTCAAGAACAAATCTGAATTCTAAATTAGAAATTATTTATTGGTATCACACAATTTTAGGCACATGTTGATCAGTGCAATAGAAACTGAGTGATTGATTGACATGGTCACAATTTTTACTTAACTTAAGTATCACTTCTTCCCCACTGTGAGTAAACACTACAGCTGTTCTGTAGGAGTAATACTGTTTGTCAGTAGGCCTATGGCTATGCTAATGTGCAATCTTGCATTGTTTTGTGTCGATTCAATTCAATGTCAACACGCTATCTTTCATTTCATCCTACATAATAAATGTAGCCTTGATGTAGGCATATTCTAGTACACTAGCTTTTATTTGTACCATTCAAAATAAATGTAGGCCTATGCCTTCTTTTGTGCAAGAACACACATTATGCCTATATTTACACATCATATCCACACCCAAACATCAGAGAGAGAGAGAGAGAGAGAGAGAGAGAGAGAGAGAGCATGTAGGCCTAGATTTGACAACTTCATGCACAGCCTACCATTCACAAACTGACAAAGTGGTGGGGTTGTGACATGATCATCCTTGCACACAACTATTTTGATTGCTGATTAATATTTTTCCAGTCTGGTGTTTGATCTAGTGTAGTCCTAAGCCGAAGAGAAAGTGATAAAGTCAAGAACGAACATAGGCCTAGGCCTACTGACGGTAAACCCGAAACTACCTTAGTACCTATCTGACGGACTTACGTAGCTGGAAAAAGTTTTGCTTGCAGTCTTTCTGCCTGATGGAAGTCCCCCTTTAGTATAACAACAGAACTATCAAAACGATGATAGAACTGACTTTGTCAACTATATTGGAAGAAGAAGAAGAAACGGCCTAGGCCGTGAACGCGCCGTTCACCCTGCGACTCGGACTGCCTCCATTTCACAGATCAATTATCGACTACATCGTCTTTAATAAAGTTAAATTATTCACTATCTATTAGTCATTAATAATAAAATTATGACAGAATTATTTACCGCACTTTGTGACTGTCAATTCGTCATTTGTAAGGAGGCAATTAAAGAAACAAAAACCATCGAAGAGAAAACCGGACACATTCGACGCCATTTTGCTTCGCAAGCTAGAATGCTCCCAGAAGAATTTAGCGTTACGTCCTCTTGGCCGAAGCCATATGGGACATTACTTTTTACTTGTGGTTTTTAAAATGCTCCCAACTAGGCTAGCAAGCGCTTTAAGCAGTTTGCACCAAGCGATGCGTACCGTACACAAAGCGGCCAAGCGCAAGGCGAGCGCTCGCTCTACGGTACACACGGCTGTTGTCTGCTCTGCTGTTGTTACGGGACGATGTTTCACCTGTTGTCTGCTCTGCTGTTGTTATGGGACGATGTTTCACCTGTTGTCTGCTCTGCTGTTGTTACGGGACGATGTTTCACCTGTTGTCTGCTCTGCTGTTATGGGACGATGTTTCACCTGTTGTCTGCTCTGCTGTTGTTACGGGACGATGTTTCACCTGTTGTCTGCTCTGCTGTTATGGGACGATGTTTCACCTGTTGTCTGCTCTGCTGTTGTTACGGGACGATGTTTCACCTGTTGTCTGCTCTGCTGTTGTTATGGGACGATGTTTCACCAGTTGTCTGCTCTGCTGTTGTTATGGGGAGATGTTTCACCTGTTGTCTGCTCTGCTGTTGTTACGGGATGATGTTTCACCTGTTGTCTGCTCTGCTGTTGTTATGGGGAGATGTTTCACCTGTTGTCTGCTCTGCTGTTGTTATGGGGAGATGTTTCACCTGTTGTCTGCTCTGCTGTTGTTATGGGGAGATGTTTCACCTGTTGTCTGCTCTGCTGTTGTTACGGGGAGATGTTTCACCTGTTGTCTGCTCTGCTGTTGTTACGGGATGATGTTTCACCTGTTGTCTGCTCTGCTGTTGTTATGGGGAGATGTTTCACCTGTTGTCTGCTCTGCTGTTGTTATGGGACGATGTTTCACCTGTTGTCTGCTCTGCTGTTGTTACGGGATGATGTTTCACCTGTTGTCTGCTCTGCTGTTGTTATGGGGAGATGTTTCACCTGTTGTCTGCTCTGCTGTTGTTATGGGACGATGTTTCACCTGTTGTCTGCTCTGCTGTTGTTACGGGATGATGTTTCACCTGTTGTCTGCTCTGCTGTTGTTATGGGGAGATGTTTCACCTGTTGTCTGCTCTGCTGTTGTTATGGGACGATGTTTCACCTGTTGTCTGCTCTGCTGTTGTTACGGGATGATGTTTCACCTGTTGTCTGCTCTGCTGTTGTTACGGGGAGATGTTTCACCTGTTGTCTGCTCTGCTGTTGTTATGGGGAGATGTTTCACCTGTTGTCTGCTCTGCTGTTGTTATGGGGAGATGTTTCACCTGTTGTCTGCTCTGCTGTTGTTACGGGGAGATGTTTCACCTGTTGTCTGCTCTGCTGTTGTTACGGGATGATGTTTCACCTGTTGTCTGCTCTGCTGTTGTTATGGGACGATGTTTCACCTGTTGTCTGCTCTGCTGTTGTTATGGGGAGATGTTTCACCTGTTGTCTGCTCTGCTGTTGTTATGGGGAGATGTTTCACCTGTTGTCTGCTCTGCTGTTGTTACGGGATGATGTTTCACCTGTTGTCTGCTCTGCTGTTGTTATGGGAGATGTTTCACCAGTTGTCTGCTCTGCTGTTGTTATGGGGAGATGTTTCACCAGTTGTTTGCTCTGCTGTTGTTATGGGAGATGTTTCACCTGTTGTCTGCTCTGCTGTTCTTATGGGACGATGTTTCACCAGTTGTCTGCTCTGCTGTTGTTATGGGGAGATGTTTCACCTGTTGTCTGCTCTACTGTTGTTATGGGACGATGTTTCACCAGTTGTCTGCTCTGCGTTGTGCGGCGGCTGAGACAAGAATTCGTGCCAGTGTTGTGTTGAGGAAAAATAATGAGAGAGAGAGAGAGAGAGAGAGAGAGAGAGAGAGAGAGAGAGAGAGAGAGAGAGAGAGAGAGAGAGAGAGAGAGAGAGAGAGGGGAGGGACAGAGAGAGAGAGAGAGAGAGAGAGAGAGAGAGAGAGAGAGAGAGAGAGAGAGAGAGAGAGAGAGAGAGAGAGAGAGAGAGAGAGAGAGAGAGAGAATGTGTTGTGTTCGTGAGTGTTCATCTGTCTGTCTTGGGATGGAGGGAGGGAGAGAGAGAGAGGGGGGGGGGGGTAGGGAGCGAGA
>CM065690.1:8238554-8271054 GCA_017654935.2 Phymorhynchus buccinoides
CACAGTGATCTGTCTGCAGTGCATTATCTGCAGTGACCATGCTAACCACAGAACCATCAACACAGTGATCTGTCTGCAGTGCATTATCTGCAGTGACCATGCTAACCACAGAACCATCAACACAGTGATCTGTCTGCAGTGCATTATCTGCAGTGACCATGCTAACGACAGAACCATCAACACAGTGATCTGTCTATAGTGCATTGTCCGCAGTGACCATGCTAACGACAGAACCATCAACACAGTAATCTGTCTGTAGTGCATTATCTGCAGTGACCATGCTAACCACAGAACCATCAACACAGTGATCTGTCTGCAGTGCATTGTCTGCAGTGACCATGCTAACGACAGAACCATCAACACAGTGATCTGTCTATAGTGCATTGTCCGCAGTGACCATGCTAACGACAGAACCATCAACACAGTAATCTGTCTGTAGTGCATTATCTGCAGTGACCATGCTAACGACAGAACCATCAACACAGTGATCTGTCTGTAGTGCATTGTCTGCAGTGACCATGCTAACGACAGAACCATCAACACAGTAATCTGTCTGTAGTGCATTATCTGCAGTGACCATGCTAACGACAGAACCATCAACACAGTGATCTGTCTGTAGTGCATTATCTGCAGTGACCATGCTAACGACATAACCAGCAACACAGTAATCTGTCTGTAGTGCATTGTCTGCAGTGACCATGCTAACGACAGAACCATCAACACAGTGATCTGTCTGCAGTGCATTGTCTGCAGTGATCATGCCACTTTGACCATGTTATAATCGTTGGTAGATGTCAAATGCCGTCATTACTAAAGTTTTGTTTTCGGCTTTATCGGTTGTTTTGCTTTTTTTGTTTGTGGCACAAGCCACAAACCTATAACTCACTTTGTTGGTCTGTCGGTCGGTCCAAAATTGTCGCACATATTTTAAAGGAGAAAACAATACTTGGACATAAAGTAACATTTCAGTTGTCATATCTACATATCTACAGTTCTTGGCGAAAATGGAGTTTTATGTCCTCTTAGTCTGAATCAGACACATATGGGGCATTTGTAAATACCAATATGGTGGGAACAATACTGGAGGCAATGCCCGGAGGCAGTACGAAACCAGTAAAGTCCCGATTTTTTATCAATACAGATAGCTGTAGCGGTGACCACGCCTCGGTTGAACCTCATCGGCTATGGCACCGCCACAAGTTAGTATGATTTTAAGACTACAGTTTTTACGTATGGAAAGAATTATATACTGAACAGAGCACATGAATCATCATTTTAAAGCTTAGAAAATAATAAACATACGTAATACAGACACTGCAACAGACACGACGAGTATGCAGTGCTTCTTTCGATGAGCATAAGTAGGATAAATAGTTTTAAATGTTTTCCAAAAGATATAAAAAGTTACGAAATGGTGCAGAGATAACATTCTGGTTTACAGATTAAAATTATTGAAAAGCCAGGGGAAGCGACTCAGTGTATATGCTGCGTCTGTCTCTGTATACCCTTCATAGTTTCTCTTTTTCATTATGTTCGTATTCGTTCTAGTATTTGTATGTGTGAGACTGTGATGAGACTGTGATAGCCTGTCTCTCTGTCTCTCTGCCTTTCAGTACACCTGTCTCTGTTTCTCTCAGCCTTCCTCTTTCTGTTTCTCTCCCTTTGTTTCTCTCCTTCTCTCCATGCAGGTTGCATCTCTTTCTTGAGAGAGATAATTCAAATTATGTGCATATGCTTACAGTACACGTGTCTCTTTGTCCTTCATCTCGTGTAAATACGTTATGAACAAAGCAGAAGCCCCTTTCTCATCATTTGCTGTGTCATACACACATACGCGCGCGCACGCACGCACGCACACGCACGCACGCACACACACACACACGTACGCACGCACGCGCACGCACGCACGCACACGCACACACACACACACACACACACACACACACACACACACACACACACAAACACACACACACATACACACACAGATCATTGTACACAAACAATTTTTTATCACGGCATCAAGGATCAAGACAATCAGTACAAGACTGCCTGGGATCTCTGTGTCTTTCGCGCTCTCTCTGTTTTGTTCTGTTTGGCTCTCTCTCTCTCTCTCTCTCTCTCTCTCTCTCTCTCTCTCTCTCTCTCTCGTACTAACTTGTATGCACATAATTGGTAACATAAATCCTTGCAAGTTTGTATATATATAATTATATAAACGTACAAGAATTGAAGAAGAAAAAACAACCACACCATTAAACTTTCCTCTTATATATATAGTTTGCTTTAATAAAACTTTGTTTGTGTCCAATATATAAGTTTGTGAACCTAAGAAAGAAACTCAATAAATTAATTTTAACTTTACGATTTGTTTTGTGTTCTGAAAAGAATAAAAGAAAATAATGTGCTGATTTACTTTTTCTCCCAATGGGGGAGATAGACAATGCCTATGCAAAGACAGCTGTTTCGTCTTTGAGAAAGACTCTTCAGTCTGCATATCGGCCTGCAAAGAATGTCCACAGTGAACATTCAAACTGAAGTTTTGTTGTTTTGATTTTTTCAATTAATATTTATATATATATAATATATATATATATATATATAGTTTGCTTTGATAAAGCTTTTCTGTGTCCAATGTCTTTTATTTGTGAACCTCAGAAACAAAACCAGTTAACGTTAACTTTGAGTAATGTTCCGTGTTCCAAAAAAATAAAAAAAATAAAAAAAAATAAAAAATAAAAAAAAAAAAAAAATTATATAAATTGTGCTGATTAATTTTTTCTCCCAATGGGGGAGGGACAGTGCCTTATGCAAAGACAGCTGTTTCGACCTAAGAGAAGGTCTCATCAGTTTGCATGATCGGCCTGCAATTTGACTGTCCAGTGGATGCCAACTTGAGCAAAAAAGACATTCTACAAGAGAATGGTGTCCTCTTTGCATCAAATCGAAAATCCATAATAAAAGCAAACCAGCACAAAGTTAAACCAGAAATAGTAAAAATCTTATGAAAATCTTATGTAAAATGAACAAAATAATAATGTTCTGAAATTTTAATTTCAAAAACCTAATAGACATGACTAGGGAGGGCTAACTACTGAGATGGTATCCAAATTAAGGATTTGGAATTAAATTCTTTCATGCTATATATATATATATATATATATATATATATACAAACTTGGAAGGATTTTTTTAAAAGTGTGGAAAGTGTTTTTGTTGGTGCAAATCCTTTGATTATTATTTTCTTTATAATTATATATATACTGGTCTCCAAAAGTTAAGGGCCGGCTTCTGTTTTCAGTAGCTTGATATCTATTTATTGTACACTAAGACAACAATGAAGAAAATGGCAAAACTTAGGCTACTCAATAACTTTCCTTCCTGTTGCACGTGCCTAAACCAGTTTTGCAGACATTGCAGTACAGCAACAGCGTTTTCAGGTAGCTTAAAATGTGGCAAATTCACGAGAATGTCACGAAAGTTTGGTCTCTTTTCGCTGAAGAATCAGGGCTGATGCAGGTTTCTTGCCTATTGCACGTGCAAGGCATGACTGCGATATGTGCCTCTGTGTCTGGACAGTATATATATAAACGTACAAGAATTGAAGAAGAAAAAACAACCACACCATTAAACTTTCCTCATATATATATACTGTCCAAAAAAAGAAACGCATACTTTTTCAAAGGTCGTTTTCGTCATTGCATTGCTGCACGCATATCCACCTAACTACTGGAAATGTTCACCCAGTGGTCCTTGTCATGATCGCTGTCAATGTTTCTCTCTGCTCATGCGCATGCACACACAGTGCCTAAAATGTAAAAAAAGCGATTTTTTTCATGCCCACGTGCCATGCATGGATAGAATTTAATGCAATTTCGTGAACACAGAGTTAACACCTTGTTCGCAAATGTCTACGAAAGGGATCCCGTAGTGTTGGTGCAAGGGCGCCTAACTGCAGAGCACTACCTAAGGACATTCTGTGTCCACACGTCCTTCCTCTTCTGCACGACCTTAACGCTGTGTTCCTGCACGACAAGGCTCGCCCTCATACTGTGCGACCCGGCACCCAGTTGCTCACCGACAACCACCCCCACGAAATTCTCTGGCCAACCATACATCAGACATGAATCCAAAAGAACACCTTTGGGATGAACTGGATAGACGCGTGCATGGCCGAGAAGATGTGCCGGCGAATCACCGCGAGTTTTTGAAAGCACAGCAGGAGGAGTGGGACATCAACCCACAGCAAGACATCCACCGTCTGATCGAGTCCCATGCTGATAGTGTCCCAGGCACTTGTTGCTGTTCAAGGCGGTCACTCCCTACTGTTCTGACAGCCCTCACACCCAAGGATGTCGACTGACTGAATTATTTGAGAATACACATGAACTGTCCATACATGCAGCTATCACCATGTCAAATTTCAAAACGAAATTCGCATTGTGTAATTTTCTGTTAAGTTTTGAAATTAAGATGAAACTTTGATTAGGCCTACAAGTTATGCGTATCGTTTTTTGGACAGTATAGTTTGCTTTAATAAAACTTTGTTTGTGTCCAATGTATAAGTTTGTGAACCTAAGAAAGGACCTCAATACATTTAATTTTAACTTTACGATTTGTTCTGTGTTCTGAAAAGAATAAAAGAAAATAATGTGCTGATTTACTTTTTCTCCCAGGAGATAGACAATGCCTATGCTGTTTCGTCTTTGAGAAAGACTCTTCAGTCTGCATATCGGCCTGCAAAGAATGTCCACAGTGAACATTCAAACTGAGCTAGAAGACTTTCTCCGAAAGAAAGGTTGTCCTCTTTGCACCAGATTGAAAGTCCACAATAAAAGCAAACCAGCACTTAATTCAAAAGAAATGATAAAAATCGTGTGTAAAATAACAAAAATAATAATGTTCTAAAATTACAATCCCTCGAAGAGAGTAGAAGAGATGGGATGCCATGTTGGTGGATCCAGTGAAGGATTCAATAGGGGAGGTCATAGAAATCGTAGTAAACACCAACATACTCCCGGTGAGGAGGAATGTAGAGAGGTGTGCCTGGATCAGGTAGACTGATGCGCTTTCCTTCCTCGAAGTATGATATAAACGTACAAGATATATATATATGTGTGTGTGTGTGTGTGTGTGTGTGTGTGTGTGTGTGTGTGCGTGTGCGTGTGCGTGCGCGCGCTTGTGTGCGCGGTGTGTAGGTTGACAAAGTACCTTTCTCACACTCTCTTCCCTGCTGCGTGCTTTCTCTCTTAGTATAGTTGTGGCCAGTGCATTGTCACGGCGTGTCTCCACTGCTGTTCGTTTACCCATCTGTTGTTCTCACCAATAATTATGCTCTACTCTCTATGGCTATTTGCTTGTGTCGATATATTCCCTTCTCTTCCTCCTTTTCTTCATTTTATTTTTTTAAACTCAGAAGAAAGTGAGTTTAAAAGTTTAAATTATTTTCCCGTGCTCTGAATAACTACAATAAAGCATCAATGAGCATTTAAACAGAGAAAATCGCAGTAAAAATAGAAGTGAAGTGCCTATTCAGCATGCTTTTAACCCAACGTCTGCCGTTCTTTGCAATGTTGTTCAAGATGTGCGCAGCTCGGCAGCACCGAGGTCACATTCTCCTAATACATGTGATAATGGGCTGTTTAGCTGGGGTTATGGTCCTCCTTGACACCAACAGGGGTTCCATTTGAAGACACTTTTTTTAGCAACAGAAAACTCACTCTGTATCTACCTTTCTTTCTCTCGCCCTCTCGCGGTAAAAATACGTCATGCCTTCTATTTGACAAAGGGGAAGGGGAATAAAATGGAAGAGGGGGGATCTTCCCGGGGGCGACCAGAAGCGCTCATTGATCGAAGACAATGATTGTCTCTCGACGCCAAAGGGGGACCATACTCCACACTGTAACGTAACCAGCTGCTGCGTCTGCTTTTACCCGCCCCCACCTTATCACCCTCCCCCCTTTGTGATGCTGACAACCAGCCCAAGTGAAGTGGCCTTCATCCCAGTGTAGTTATACTGGTCCTCTGCTGTGTTGTGTACCTGAACCGCATGGCCCTGGCCAGGTAATCATCGGTTGTGGCCCTTTGTGTGAGGCACCGACACACCTGTGCCTGTGTGTGCATGGCATGCACAATTAGCTGTCGTGCCACTGTGATGACGGTGTGTGTTGGGAAAGGGACTCGACCAACTACCATCCTAATTCGCGGATCGCTAAGTCTTCTTTTCTGGGGGAAAGTTCGTGTTCGTGTTCGATTGAGAGGTTCAGAAATTTTAGCGGGGTTTACTTTGGACGAAGTTTTGTAAGTCATGTGAAGGGACTAAGCTTGTTTGTGTTTAAACAACGACAACAGCAGCAGCAGCATACGAATAGCAACAACAAGAACAACAGCAAAACGAATATACTGGAAACATAAATTACTACGTTGGTGAGCAGGCTGACTGTTTGAAAGAAGGTTAGTTGGATTAATACATGTATAAATATTGTGATACTTTATTTTTATCTTTTTACGTTGGATTTTTGTGTAATCAGGAAAAAACACGTCTATGTTTATCTTTGGTGGATAAGGCCTTTCTTTCTTTTTATGAGTGCATAGAGACTTGGCTTTGTGCTTTAAAAATCCCAGTTTAGGTATTAGGTACTTTATAGTCACAGAGGCGTCTCTGTGAAATTCGGGTTGCTCCCACCTGGAGAGCGCGTCGCAGCCAGAGGCGCGCCACCCAATTTTTTTTTTTTTTTTGTTTTTTGCATGCGATTTTTGTCACTGATGAGGGAGGGGGGGGGGGTAAATTTTGACCAAATGGCAACTTTTTCGTTGCCACTGGGTTTAAGTGCATGGGCACACGGGACCTTGGTTTATCGTCTCATCCGAAAGACTCCACATTCAGACCGTTAAGGCCTAGTGCAGAATGAGAGGAAAAAATCCCCTGTACCCAGGTTCGAACTCGGGTTTACTTGACACGAAGCGAACGCGCTACCACTGTGCCACTCTACACCGTTTAGTGTGACTAAACAGGCTTCGTTGTTTTGTTGCTAGATAATTCCCTTCAGTTTTCCTTCTTTTAACGCTTTAAGTGATGGATGCATCTTTGCGTAAATTGGATTGTCTGAATGTTGATATAATACCACGGATATAGTCGATATGTCTGGAGTCAGTCAATTTGTCTGTCATTGTGACATTTTCCTTGTTGAGTAGCGTGCTTGGGGCGTGTTTGTCTGAATAAGGAACGTGTTGAGGGAATGATGAAAGTTTGGGCACAATGTGTGTGGTCATATATATGTGTGTGTGTGTGTGTGTGCGTGCGCGCGCGCGCGCGCGTGTGTGTGTGTGTGTGTGTCTGTCTGTCTGTCTGTCTGCGTCTCTCTCTCTCTCTCTCTCTCTCTCTCTCTCTCTCTCTCTCT
Organism: Phymorhynchus buccinoides; assembly: GCA_017654935.2. Lineage (NCBI taxonomy): Eukaryota > Metazoa > Mollusca > Gastropoda > Neogastropoda > Raphitomidae > Phymorhynchus > Phymorhynchus buccinoides. The sequence continues at coordinate 8,245,955 of CM065690.1, forward strand.
CTCTCTCTCTCTCTCTCTCTCTCTCTCTCTCTCTCTCTCTCTGTCTGTGTGTGTGTGTGTGGTGTATATTATGTACGTGCGGGAGCGTTCGAGCTCGCACGTGTGTAATTCTGCGCTTGCACGTTTTCTTTGTGCAACACCAGAATCGTTCTCTGTTTCTGAAATTCAAAATTCAAATTCAAAATAACTTTATTATCTCTCAATGAGAAATGTTGTCCTGGTGCCGTAGAACAGAAACATTGACATTCAGAATGCTTAAATATAAACACATTTATTACAAAGATGAATCAAATACATAAGGACCTTTGGCATGTATGAGTATAAAGTACATAAGGTCACACATAAGGATTAAGATAGCATCTTTCAACACGAGCAGACATTCAAAAGGATCATGAGTTTAGGAGGTGGATGGATCTGGGGATGAAACTTTTCTGTGCCCTGGAGTTAACTTTGAAAGTCTTGTACTTGTAGGGGCGTCTGGAAGGTAATAGTTCATAGTGACTGTACAACACATGGGAGGTGTCATTCGCAACCTACCTGGCTTTTCGCTTGGTTCGTCTTTCATACAGTTCATTCAAACCTGTATCTCTCTTTCCAACAACTTTACTGCAAACATTCACCACATCATCCAACATTCGCTTGTTCTTCAAACTCAGACTTCCAAACCAACTTAATTGTAAGAGAGACAGTAAGCACAGACTCAATGCAGCTACGGTGGTACGTATGCACAATGTTTGAATTAATACCGATATTTGTCAGTCTATAACTGATATTTATTTTGTATATTGTGTACGTTCTTGTCAAAAGTCAGTTTGTCGTCCAAAATGGTACCTAGGTATTTGTACTCTGATACTCTTTCCACTGTTTCACCATCGATCACTACCTTTGGCACAGGGGGTGGATCTTTTCTGAAGTCTATTGACATTTCTTTAGTTTTGAGCACATTGAGGTCCAGATAGTTTTATTTACACCACAGACAGAATTTGGCAACTTGACTAATGTAGTGAGAATGAGAATTTGAAAGGTCTTATATGACCAAATCGTCTGAGTGATGATAGGAATGTTCTCACTACTCCTACAGTTATTGGTATACAGGGTAAACAGAACAGGAGAGAGAACAGTGCCCTGAGGAGCACCAGTTGAAGTAAATCTGCCCCCAAATGCTCTGATCTCGACCCAATGCCCACTCACCTTACAAAACAGTATCTCTCAGACCTTGTTCCAGTCCTCACCAGAATCATAAACCACTCTCTAAAAACTGGCACTGTTCCTCCTTGCTTGAAACATGCGCTAGTCATTCCTCTCTTCAAGAAAAACGGTCTCAGACCAGACGAACTGAAAAACTTCAGGCCTATCTCTCAGCTACCGTTTCTCTCCAAGATCCTCGACAAAGTTGTCCTTGTACAGCTTGAACGCCACTTAACTCAAAACGATCTGTATGAAGTCCATCAATCCGCGTACAGACACAATCATAGCACAGAAACAGCACTACTCAATGTCACAGACAGTCTCCTTCGCTCAGCTGACAACAAACTCGCATCACTTCTCACTTTACTCGACCTCAGTGCCGCGTTCGACACTATAGATTACAGCATTCTGCTGCAGAGGTTGTCAGTGTCCTTTGGTGTCACTGGGACTGCTCTAGAATGGTTCAGGTCTTACCTGACTGGCAGAACGCAGTCTGTGTCCATTGGCAGCAATGTCTCCTCATCAGTGCCCCTAAAATGTGGCGTCCCTCAGGGCTCCGTTTTAGGTCCCCTTCTTTTCTCCCTGTACATTCAACCCTTGTCCGAAGTCATAGAACAGTACAAAATCCTTCATGAGAAATTCGCGGATGACACTCAACTACTTGACGCAACCGAGACTGTTGCTTTCCAAAATCTGATCTCCACTTTTGAGTCTTGCTTTCAGTCCATAAAATCTTGGATGCTCAGTAGCAAACTCAAATTAAATGACGAGAAGACTGAGGCCGTAGCTGTTGGCTCGCGCTCAGTCTTGGACCACGTTAGCGTCGCGTCTGTGCAGGTTGGCACAAATACCATTCCCTTCAAAAACAGCGTGAAGGATCTGGGTGTCCATTTGGACAGTTCTTTGTCCATGGACACCCAGATCAGCCACTTGTGCCGTTCCGCCTACCTCACTCTGAGACAGATTGCTTCAATCCGTCCTTCACTCTCTGAAAAAGCCGCCACTCAACTAGTATGTTCGTTGGTCTTTTCCAAAGTTGACTATTGCAATGCAACTCTTGCCGGACTCCCCGCAGTTCAAATCAATCGTCTCCAAAGAATACAAAACAATGCAGCCAGACTCGTCCTGAGGAAATCTAAAAGAACGCATGTCACACCCCTTCTGATCAAACTACACTGGCTGCCAATTCATGCTCGCATTGAGTACAAACTAGCAATCCTCACTTTCCGCCATTTCCAAAACACTTTGCCAACATACCTGTCCAACCATCTCATCACCTATCAACCATCCCGCACTCTCCGTTCTAGCAGCGAGAAACTCATCAAAGTCCCCCGCATGAAACTTAAGTCCTTTGGTCACCGCTCTTTCAGCTTTCCCCTTCATAATTTCAATTTCAATCTCACACACAAACCCCGTGTAAAGTGTGCCTCTGTGTGTGTGCGCGTGTGTGTGTGCGTGTGCGTATATATATGCATATATATATATATATATATAGTTTGCTTTAATAAAACTTTTCTGTGTCCAATGTCTTTATTTGTGAACCTCAGAAACAAAACCAGTTAACGGTAACTTTGAGTAATGTTCCGTGTTTAAAAAAAGAAATTGTGCTGATTTAAAAAAAAGTAAATCAAAGTTATATAAATTGTGCTGATTTACTTTTTCTCACAATGGGAGAAAAAGTAAATCAGCACAATCTCACAATGGGAGAAAAAGTAAATCAGCACAATTTAAATGTGAAAAAATAGTAAATCAGCACAATTTATATAACTTTCTTTTTTTCTTCTTTTCTTTTTTTTTCTTTTTGAACACGAACATTACTCAAAGTTAACATTAACTGGTTTTGTTTCTGAGGTTCACAAATAAAGACATTGGACACAAAAAAGTTTTATTAAAGCAAACTATTCTGCATTTCAAATGCACTAACTTTTCAGTCCTTCAGAGTAGGCGTAGGCACTGAGATTTTCCTTTCATACTATATATATAATGTATTGTGTGTGTGTGTGTGTGTGTTTGTGTGTGTGTACAATTGTGTATATATATATATATATATATATATATATGTTGTGTGTGTGTGTGTGTGTGAGAGATGACCAGCTCATGTTTCTCTCTGTCTCTCCCTACTCATGCACTCTCTTTCTCCATCTCTCACACACTCCCCCCACACCCCCCCCCCCCACCTGCCCACCCCACCACACACCCACCCCCCCGCGCCCCCCCCCCCCCCCCTCTCTCCTTCACTCTCTCTGCATTTCTCGTAATATTGTTTTACATTCACATATTGTTTGGGAATTTGTGAGCTCGTATGACACCCTCCCCTCCCTCCCCGAGAATTGGTGAGTGCATAAATGGCGTGCGTGTTGAAAGGGTGTGGTGGGTGGGGGTGGGGGTCTGTTTGTCCATGCCTTGATTAAAAATAAAAAAATTATTATTATTATTTTTTTTAATTTTTATTCTTTGAAATGGTGTCAATAATGTGTATGTGAAAGGGGTGAGTGGGATGAACGGCTTGAGCATTTTTTGAAATTTTTTATTATATATTATTATTATTATTTATTAGAGTGGAGAGGAGAGCACTGACTGGTAGCGGACTGACTGGCTTCTATTGAGTAGAAAAAGAGGGTCAATTTAGGATCAACATGAAGATCTAACAACTTCAGAGCTAAAAGGTGTGGCTGAATAGTGTTAAAGGCAGAGGAAAAATCAGTGAAAAGAATACGAACAAAAGACTTTGATTCATGTAAATGACTAAACGCGTTGTGAAGAAGGGTTAAGATCGCATCATCAATGCTCTGTTTGTTTATTGTTATCTCTCTCTCTCTCTCTCTCTCTCTCTCTCTCTCTCTCTCTCTCTCTCTCTCTCTCTCTCTCTCTCTCTCTCTCTCTCTCTCTCTCTCTCTCTCTCTCCCTCCCTGCATACCATACCTGCATAAAGCGTTTCTTTAGTGTCCCTCTCCATGCTTCAAATACCTTTTTGTATGGTGAATCCGGTAGATACCCATATTAAATCGTATGTCAACTGTATAAAATACTGGATCAAATGAACAAGGTTACCTAAGTCTAGACTTTGCAGACAGGCATATGAGATGCTACTTAACCAAGAAGAGAAAGGAAAACAAAACTGGGTATATTATGTTAAAAATCCCACTTACAGAACATGGGTTTGGGATAGTATGGTTATGTCAGGGAGTCGGCTATGAACATGGATTTATTTCTGATTTAAAGATAGACTTATAGCCTCTTACAAACAAAGCTGGCATATGGAAATGGAAGATAACGATTCATTCTCCTGGTTATTCTCTTTTAAGTCAGTATTTCAAGCTGAAAAATATATTTCGATTGTTTCACTTTCAGACAGATAGGATAGAATCTACCGTAGCCGTTTTCAGGCTATGGTTTTAGAGCAAGAACATTTGGTTTCAAGGCTAATAAGTTTTGGTTTGGCAATGCAGACAGACATACAGATACTTCTTGCCCAATGTGTAAAATTACCTCATAGAAGATGGGCGTCATTTTATTTTCAACTGTGTAAGCTATGAAGATGTGAGAAAAAGGTGTCCATTGTTCAATACTAGAGAGGCACAAAGTAAAGATTTGATACAGATTTTAAAGTCTGATAATAACAATATAATTATCTCCCTTGCAAAATACATCTCAGAAGCAGGATCAATAAGGAAAAGAAAATGTGAAACAAGGTAACACGTAGGGCCTATGAATTTTTTTTTGCTTGTTGTGGGATTCGTGGTGAAATCAACAGGTGGATCGCAGACTTCCTCAGAGACAGACGCCAGGCAGTGGTGGTAAATGGGGTCTCTTCCAGCTTTACTGATGTCCGCTCAGGAGTACCACAAGGCTCAGTCTTAGGACCCTGCCTTTTCTTAGCGTACATTAATGATCTGCCTGAGAAGCTGACATCAATGGCACGGCTCTTCGCTGATGATACTGCTGTCTACAAGGTTGTTGCGGCGCCCCAGGATCATGACCAGCTACAGGATGACCTCCATCGACTCGTTGAGTGGGAGAAGAGCTGGGACATGGTTTTCCACCCTGGCAAGTGTAACACCTTGAGCGTATCAAGAAGCAGAAAGCCCCGGCAGCATCATTACCAGCTGCATGGCCACAACCTGCAAGCAGTCGACTCCATCAAGTACCTTGGAGTGACTCTGACAAAGGAGCTGAGCTGGAAGAAACACGTCGAGAACATCTGCGCGCAAGCCAACAAGACTCTAGGCTTCCTGAGAAGAAATTTGAAAGTCAGCTCCCAGACCATCAGGGAGTTGGCCTACAAATCATTCGTCCGTCCGGTCCTAGAGTATTCATCATCAGTCTGGGACCCTCACCAACAACAGGACATCGAGAGACTGGAGGCAGTCCAGCGGCGCGCGGCATGCTTCGTCCTCAGACGTTTTCGAAACACGTCTAGTGTCACTTCAATGCTTGAACAGCTTGGATGGCCCTCACTGCAGCAGCGTTGACTTTCCGCAAGGCTTGTGATGCTCTTCAAGCTGCAAGAGGAAGAGGTGTGCATGGACATTCTGCAACAAAAACTGATACCACCGCCAGCGCGTCAGCGACGCACTCACCCACGTCAGCTCTCTCAGATCTTCTGTCGTACTCGGTACCGACAAGCCAGCTTCCTCCCACGTACAATCCGGGACTGGAACGAGCTGGCCCAAGAAGCTGTGCAGGCCAAGACCATCGACACCTTTGTGTCGATGGTCACCAAATAGTTATCCAGCAACACTCCCCCCTCCCCCCCTCCCCCCCTCCCCCATTCCCTCCAGCTCTACCCCTCTCCTTGTATTAAGGCGCTCTTCCGCAGATCCCCAATTTCTACAGTGACAGAATAGTCAAGTTTGACTGTGGTCACTTACTGGAAGGAAGGAAGGAAGTAGTAATTATATTTTTGAATAACCAGTCCAGTAAGAGATAAATAATCGAGGTCTATGTGGATAGTCCTTAGTAATTTGTGGATATTGTGTGGATATTTTTCACACTTAATTTTTGATGTGCTTATTGCACTTGCTGAGATTCTTGTTTTTTTAAATGATTATGGTATTGTTATTTTTCTTGTGTTTTGTTTTGTTTATTTTATATTATTGCTAAGAAATGAATATGTTACCCCCCCCCCCCCCCCCCCCCCCCCCTGTCACTAGAGCTTGTTAGCTAATGACAGTAAAGTTCGAGTGTTCGAGTGCTCTCTCTCTCTCTCTCTCTCTCTCTCTCTCTCTCTCTCTCTCTCTCTCTCTCTCTCTCTCTCTCTCTCTCTCTCTCTCTCTCTCTCTCTCTCTCGTTCTCTCTGTATTCTGATAGTCATGTTTAATCTAAAAAGATATGACATTATTATTGTTCTTTGCCGATCGTAGATCGCAAAGGAGTATGTTTTCGTTAAAAGTATATGACATTTTTTTTGTCCTTTGCCGATCGTAGATCGCAAAGGAGTATGTTTTCGTTCGAGTTTGTGTTTCTTCTTTTTTTTGTCCTTTGCCGATCTACGAAGTAGATCGCAAAGGAGTATGTTTTCGTTCGAGTCTCTTTGTCCTTTGCCGATCTACGAAGTAGATCGCAAAGGAGTATGTTTTCGTTCGAGTCAAAGATTTTCGGATGGCCTTTTTTTTTTCTTTTCTGTCTGTCCCAAGGATATCTCCCGAACCGCTTGACCGAATCGCTTCAACTTTTGTGTGGTGGTGTGTCCCCATGAGAGGAAGGCATCCGCGCAAAGATTTTCGCGGATGGCCTTGAAAGTGGTAGGGGTCTACAAATTGGGTTTTAAGCCATATTTTCCACATTTTTCATATTTTTCTAATACTAAAAGTAAAAGACATCCTAGCACAAAATGTGCCACGTGGGGCTTAAATGTCGCCGAGTGGCAGACATGTCTCAGTGTTAAGGGTGTGCACCCCACCAATTAAGGGTTTGCATCCCGGAAAATGGTGAGGATTTGCACCCAGTTTCAAGGGTGTGTAGGTGCATCACCCAAAGGTCACAATGAGGACCAAAGATGTGAAGGGGGAAGGGAGGTACAGGGCGTGGCATGTACAGGGCGTAACCGACAAAGGACATATCTGCCGCTCAGCGATGCCCTTGGGTTTTTTTCTTCTTTTTTTCTGTCTGACTGTCGCAAGGATATCTTCCGAACCGCTTGACCGAATCGCGTCAAATTTTGTGTGGTGGTGTGTCACCATTAGAGTAAGGCATCCGCGCAAAAAATGTTCGCCGTCCTGACCTTGACCTTGGCGTACGACCTTGAAAACCGAAAATCTTTAAGGGGCCATAACTTCCACTTGGTCTTAGAGTCTTCAAATTTGGCATGGAGGTACTTTGGCTTATGCCCGTTCTGATGATGGCATACCGATCAAGGTCAAGGTCACGGTCCGGGAGATCGGTAGGCCTTGAAAGTGGTAGGGGTCTACAAATTGGGTTTTAAGCCATATTTTCCACATTTGTACTTGACAGACTCGCTTCTTTTTTTTCTTTTCTGTCTGTCCTAAGGATATCTCCCGAACCGCTTGACCGAATCGCTTCAAATTTTGTGTGGTGGTGTGTCACCATGAGAGGAAGGCATTTTGCCGTCCTGACCTTGACCTTGGCGTATGACCTTGAAAACCGAAACTCTTTAAGGGGCCATAACTTCCACACCGTTGGTCTTAGAGTCTTCAATTTTAGAGTCTTCAAATTTGGCATGGAGGTACTTTGGCTTATGCCCGTTCTGATGATGGCATACCGATCAAGGTCAAGGTCAAGGTCCGGGAGATCGGTAGGCCTTGAAAGTGGTAGAGGTCTACAAATTGGGTTTTAAGCCATATTTTCCACATTTGTACTTCACAGAAGCGCTTCAGATTGTGTGTGGCACTGTATAGCCTAGAGGAGAAAACATCCGAGCATAAATTATCGCCATACAGATCTTGACCTTGAAGTGTGACCTTGAAAACCGAAATTTCCTTCTTTGTGCTATATATTTCTTGTCCAAGCTGTATCTCATGAACTAGAAGACAGAATCCCTTCAAATTTTGTGTGAGGATGTGACACTAACAGTATAACACATTCGTATATAAATTATCCCTCGGAAATACAATGTCGCCGAGCGGCAGACATGTTTCCGTTTTTCTTCACCCTCCTATATCGTGAAATACTGTATAAAATCACTCCAAATTTTGTGTGGGGGTGTAAAAAGAAGAGTAGAAGAGATTGCAGTACAAATTATACCACGTGGGATTTTAATGTCGCCGAGCGGCAGACATGGCTCCGAGTTAAGGGTGTACAGGAGGGGGTCTAATACTAAAAGTAAAAGACATCCTAGCACAAAATGTGCCACGTGGGGCTTAAATGTCGCCGAGCGGCAGACATGTCTCAGTGATAAGGGTGTGCACCCCACCAATTAAGGGTGTGCATCCTGGAAAACGATTTGCACCCAGTCAAGGGTGTGTAGGTGCATCACCGAAAGGTCACAAGGAGGACGGGGACCTAAGATGTGAGGGTGAAGGGAGGTACAGTGTGGGGCATGTACAGGGCGTAACCTGCAAAGGACATATCTGCCGCTCGGCGATGCCCTTGTCTTAAATTATCTGTCTGCACTTTTGCTTTTCCTTTGTATAATAATTATGTGTGGTGTGTGTGTGCGTGCTCGCGCGTGCATATGTGTACTGGCGAGCGCCTCCAGTTCTGTATTTATGTCTGTCTGTCTGTTTGCAGGACTGTACCTCTCTGTGTTGTCTACTAACGTGTCATTGTTCTGTCTGTCTGTTTGCAGGACTGTACCTCTCTGTGTTGTCTACTAACGTGTCATTGTTGTGTCTGTCTGTTTGCAGGACTGTACCTCTCTGTGTTGTCTACTAACGTGTCATTGTTCTGTCTGTCTGTTTGCAGGACTGTACCTCTCTGTGTTGTCTACTAACGTGTCATTGTTCTGTCTGTCTGTTTGCAGGACTGTACCTCTCTGTGTTGTCTACTAACGTGTCATTGTTGTGTCTGTCTGTTTGCAGGACTGTACCTCTCTGTGTTGTCTACTAACGTGTCATTGTTGTGTCTGTCTGTTTGCAGGACTGTACCTCTCTGTGTTGTCTACTAACGTGTCATTGTTCTGTCTGTCTGTTTGCAGGACTGTACCTCTCTGTGTTGTCTACTAACGTGTCATTGTTGTGTCTGTCTGTTTGCAGGACTGTACCTCTCTGTGTTGTCTACTAACGTGTCATTGTTGTGTCTGTCTGTTTGCAGGACTGTACCTCTCTGTGTTGTCTACTAACGTGTCATTGTTGTGTCTGTCTGTTTGCAGGACTGTACCTCTCTGTGTTGTCTACTAACGTGTCATTGTTCTGTCTGTCTGTTTGCAGGACTGTACCTCTCTGTGTTGTCTACTAACGTGTCATTGTTGTGTCTGTCTGTTTGCAGGACTGTACCTCTCTGTGTTGTCTACTAACGTGTCATTGTTGTGTCTGTCTGTTTGCAGGACTGTACCGCTCTGTGTTGTCTACTAACGTGTCATTGTTGTCTGTCTGTCTGTTTGCAGGACTGTACCTCTCTGTGTTGTCTACTAACGTGTCATTGTTCTGTCTGTCTGTTTGCAGGACTGTACCTCTCTGTGTTGTCTACTAACGTGTCATTGTTGTGTCTTTAGTTTGGGCTGTTACATTGTGCAGGCTCTATTTCCCTATCATTAAAGTAGTTTTTAAAGATTTGACATATCGATGGCTGGGAGTCAAAACGGACTATCATTAGATAGTCAATTAACATTATTGAACTTATTACAAAAACTAATAGCTTGTAATTTTAAAAAAAACCTGCTCTCTCTCTCTCTCTCTCTCTCTCTCTCTCTCTCTCTCTCTCTCTCTCTCTCTCTCTCTCTCTCTCTAAATCACATGAGAGGGGAAATACGGACACGTGCGCAAATCTTTTCCCTTCTTCCTTTTACTTATTTATGGATTGCGCACGGGTTTCCGCACGGAATCTTCGCATGTATGTGTACGTACCCTTAGAGCCTACGCCAATCTCACCTTCTCCAGTTGTTGTTCAGATGGACGTGTAGACTACGCTGGGTATGCGTAGGAATTAGCGTTACAAAATGGATGGTGTCGAACTTTACCAAAGTTATATGTTGCCGAAAGCTTTTACAACTATTACGAAACGTACTTTTCATCTTGTTTGCAAAGAGAAAATGACATTTCAGACGAGAATCGATTATTATAGCTGCAGAAGTTGTTGTTAAGTTTCAGATATACTCTGTTTCAACGGGGACATTTATCTGGAAGAATTCCACCAGTTTAATTCATCCAAGTATACGTGTGTGGATGCGTATGTGTGTTTGCTATTTTTTTTATTGATCTAATCGTGTAAGATAAAATGTTGTTGGTGTTGTTGACGTATCCTGGCTAAACGACTCCAGGGATCATCCCAACAGCCGAAGCATTTGAACACTATGGTACAAATGCATCAGCTAGGGATGAGAACATTACGTGTGTGACCGTTTTTTATTACCCCGCCACGTGGGCAGCCACACTCCAGTCTTCGGGGGAGTATATAATATAATAAAACGTGACACAAATTATTGCTGCTCTGATATGAACGCAAACTCTAATCACAGGGTTGCTATTTTTACCCCCTCTCCGACCACCGGAACCAGAAGCCAGGAATAAGGCCGTGTACACATACACGCGGATTTTCCGCGCGGAAACCCATGCGCAATCACTAAATAAGTAAAAGAAAGAAGAAGAAAAATAAGCGGACGTGTCTGTATTTCCCCTAATCCGTATATTTTTCCCTTCTTTCTTTTACTTATTGATTATTTCTGCACAGAAAATCCGGATGCAGCGTGTACCAGGCCAAAGACTAGACATAGACTTTGTTGGCTATGCCTGTAATGATGTAAAGTGAAAGCACTTCAGCGTGTTGTCTATGCAACAAGGTTGATGCCTGTAATGATGTAAAGTGAAAGCACTTCAGCGTGTTGTCTATGCAACAAGGTTGATGCCTGTAATGATGTAAAGTGAAAGCACTTCAGCGTGTTGTCTATACAACAAGGTTGATGCCTGTAATGAGGTAAAGTGAAAGCACTTCAGCGTGTTGTCTATGCAACAAGGTTGATGCCTGTAATGATGTAAAGTGAAAGCACTTCAGCGTGTTGTCTATGCAACAAGGTTGATGCCTGTAATGATGTAAAGTGAAAGCACTTCAGCGTGTTGTCTATGCAACAAGGTTGATGCCTGTAATGAGGTAAAGTGAAAGCACTTCAGCGTGTTGTCTATGCAACAAGGTTGATGCCTGTAATGAGGTAAAGTGAAAGCACTTCAGCGTGTTGTCTACAGCTATGCAACAAGGTTGATGCCTGTAATGATGTAAAATGAAAACACTTTAGCGTTTTATCTATGCAACTAGGTTGATGCCTGTAATGATGTAAAGTGAAAACACTTTAGCGTTTTGTCTATGCAACTAGGTTGATGCCTGTAATGATGTAAAGTGAAAGCCTATCTTCAGCGTTTTGTCAGTTGCAACTTCGATCCTGCCGTTAATGAAGAAAGAACGCTCAACTATGGCGTTTTGTCAGGTGCAACTTGGATCATGCAGCGCTTGTAATGAAGAAGGCTCAATCAACCGCGCCATTTTGTGTGCGCAGCTAGTTCATGCCTGTTATGAAAAGAGAACGTTCAACTTGGGCGTTTTGTCTACGCAACTAGGAGCATGCCTGGTAATGTAGAGAACGCTCAACTTTTTTGTCTTTCAAGTCTTATGAAAATAATCATAGGTTGATCCTTACCCTATCCCTTTTCCCAAATTGGCAGAATGTTGCTTCCACTGAACATTTTTCTGTGCGAACATTTGAAGGGAGGGGGGGACTAAAATACATGATAGCCGAGAACGCTAAACTTCGGTGCTTTGTGTACGCAATTTATCATGCATGTAATGAAGAGAGAACGCTCAAATGTGGCGTTTTGTCCAGGCAACCAGATGCCCTTAATGCGGAGATTATGTGACAGAGGTAAGGTAATATTTGATCAAAGAAACCACAAACACCACTAACTGTGAAAATTTAAAAATAAAAGTAAAAGATTGTGCTGGTTTACTTTTTGTCCCAATGGGGGACAGATAGTGTATGAGCATGGTACATAGAGAGATCTCTTTCGAATTATGGAATTCTCGTCAATATGTATATCTGCTAACAAACACTATCTTGTGGATCAACCCCAACAGGAAGACATTTCTAATCAAAGAATGGTGTCTTCTCTGTACTAGGCCGAAAAGTCCACAATTTAAGCAAACCAGCACAAGGTGAAGAGAAAAATTAAGAACATTTTGGGTAAAATAGATAAGTTATTAAAATGCGGAAATTGCGATTTGAAAAATTTAAATACATGTGGGTAGAAAGAGCCGACCACTGAGGTGATCCTCTAATTAAAGGGATGCAAGTAAACCTAGTAGTGTAGCTACTCCCTGAACCCAACATGTAAAGAGCTGGAAAGTCAGTGCATAAAGAGTTGACAGTGGATCCAATATTGGATGCCTGTGGCACACACACCGAAGTAAGGTAAGTGAGGCACAAGACAGGCACGGAGGAGGGAGCCTGATCGATGGACTGGGCTGGCTAAAGTGGGGAATGCAGGCAGGTCATCATTATTGCATGGCCAAGGCCCCAGTGGTCGGCCCACCACTAGCGTGCCTGTGTTTGCCTCGGACTTGGTGATGCACATGAACGGAAGAAGAAGCGTGCGCACACTGGGATACATTCACAGGCACACTAATACTCAAACACTTAGACAGATACAAAAATCAGCACACACACACACACACACACACACACACGCACACGCACACGCTTACGCACACACACACATGTACACACAAAGTCGGGCATTTGACAGACAAACGGTAAACAGTTTATGAGATACATGATACTTATTAAAACAGGCCTATTTGTATTCATCATTTACACGATTTTAAAAATCCCGATTGGAAAGGAATTGTTGCGTCGACAGTATAGAAAGCAGGGGAAAGGGGGAATGCAAGCAACCGTGTGTCTCAATTATGGATCGGATAAAAACAACAGTTATAAAGGGCATCGCCGAGAGGAAGATATGTCCTTTGCCTGCTACGCCCTGTCCCTGCCCCGCCCTGTACCTCCCTTCCCCCTCACATCTTAGGCCCCCGTCCTCCTTGTGTCCTTTGGGTGATACACCTACACACCCTTGACTGGGTGCAAATCCTTTTCTGGGATGCACACCCTTAATTGGTGTGATGTACACCCTTAACACTGAGACATGTCTGCTGCTCGGCGGCATTTAAGCCCTACGTGGCACATTTTGTGCTACAATGTCTTTTACTCTTAGTTTTAGACCCCCTCCTTTACTGGGATGTTGTGACGAGGTAATGGGTTAAAAAGCTAAGTCTCTAGGGAAGACTTTAGAAAATTTGCCTTTAGCCCACTTCTCTAGGGTATGGGAGATGAGCAACTTTCCCGGCCCCTTTTCATCTAATAAATTTATATTTGTGCCCGGGTTCTGGCTCGTCAGATGGTTGTAAGAAATACAAGTGGTTGAATTGCTCTAAATGGCAGACAGAGAGAAGTAGGGTTTTACATGAAATTACAAGACTCCCACTCTCATCAGTCTGACCAAAGGGTTCAGGATTATTTGACACTTGTATTTTATTTACTCCCAAAATCTGCATAAGATTATGCAACAATAATAATAAAGCAGCTCAATGGCGCCAAAACAAAATATGGATGAAAAACAATGAAATCCGAAAGGATTCACAAGACTTTTGTCTTTCTATAAGGTTCGCCCCATGCCGGAAGGGTTACTAATTATCTTCGGTGTCCGTAGGAAAGTTCAAATGATTGGCGCAGTCCGGTGGACTTAGCTGTTTGAAGTTCTGGGCTTGCTCGTCAGGTGAGAGTAGCTCCCAGTCGTTCCGATTACGGCTTCGCGGGATGGCACGGTTCAGGCGTGGTCTCCTCGCGGATTCTGGGTGCGGGTCGTCTTGGCGGCGATCCCGTCTTGGTGCTTGGTGGAGTCCGGGATGATCTTCCGGCCCACGATGCCCTGCTGATAATCACAGGAGAAGGTGGATGTAGATCTCTATGGCTTAGAGACAAGGGGCTTCAGTCGGCAGGGAATTAGTGAATCCCAACCGGCTTGAAGGCTTCCCTTGTACAATAGCACTACATGTAGTTAATAAATAAACTGAATTTCAGTTAACAAACTGAGATCAGTAAAACATAAAAGGTGATCAATCCATCATCACTCTCCATCCAACACCTGGAAAGGAAGGGTATCATAAAGTGCAAGATTGCGGCCCATAGGTTTCCTACTAAAAATAGTGCAAGATTGCGGCCCATAGGTTTCCTACTAAAAATAGACAAAAGGGTTAGTAGGCATAAACTCCGGTTCTGGTACCAAAAGTGTTCAAGTCAAAAACACACACACACACAAATAATCAGTGCACATAAATAGAATAGAATGTTTACCACTTCTTTTCTATAACATATCTATCTACTCCTTATTCATCATTGAACATAGGATCTAGATCAAAACTAGGGTCAAACAAACAACCAGTCTCAATCACCAGTCATCAATAAGACTTACTAGGTGGGCTATTCTGGCTGGGAGAGGTGTTGCTCTAGTCAGTTTCAGCGTCTTGTGTGAAAAACTTTTTCTCACTACGCCAATTATAGCCTTCACTTTCAAACAATGAAAGCCTGCTATTGGTTTATAGCAGTCGACACGTCACAAGATGCTGTTCTAAATGTACCGAACAATCACGCGCCTATTACATCCTTATCACGTGCCGATATTTGAAATCCTTCTCGTGCTCGGAAAGGAAGGGTTTCAAAGGGGCCGCCCGTGGTTGTCACTTTCTTGTGATGGGTAGATAGATCTTGCTTCAAAGAGATAATTGCCTTATTCGGCGTTCTTTAGATGGTGGGTGGCAATTAACGTGGCGGCCGGACAGAGAAATGAAAAGGAGAGGGGGGGAGGGGAGAAGGGGGGGGGGTGTGTAGATAAGAAATAAAGAAAGCGGGTCGCGCGGGACACTTACGTCACAGATGTACACCCTTAATTAGTGGGGTGTACACCCTTAGTCAATGGGGTATACACCCTTAATCAATGGGGTGTACACCCTTAACTCGGAGACATGTCTGCCGCTCGGCGACATTAAAATCCCACGTGGCATAATTTGTACTGCAATGTCATCTAGTATTATTTTTAACCCCCCCCCCTCCCCCAAAGAAAAAAAAAAGTGGAGTGATTGTATGTAGTATTTCATGAGGCGGGTGAAGAAAAACGGAAACATGGCTGCCGCTCGGCGACATTGTGTTTCGAGGGATAATTTATGTACCAATGTGTTATACTCTTAGTCTCACATCCTCACACAAAATTTGAAGGGATTCTATCTTCTAGTTCACGAGATACAGCTTAGACAAGAAATATATAGTGCAGAAAAGGACATTTCGGTTTTCAAGGTCACACTTCAAGGTCAAGGTCAGTACACCGATAATGTATGCTCGGGTGTTTTCTACTCTAGGTTATACACTACCACACACAATCTGAAGCGCTTCTGTCAAGCAACAATTAGGAAAATATGGCTTAAAACCCAATTTTTAGACCCCTACCACTTTCAAGGCCTACCGATCTCCCTGACCTTGACCTTGATCGGTATGCCATCATCAGAACGACCATAAGCCAAAGCACCTACATGCCAAGTATGAAGACTCTTAAGACCAACGATGTAGAAGTTATGGCCCCTTAAAGAGTTTCGGCTTTCCAGGTCATGCGACATGGTCAAGGTCACGACGGCGATAATTTATGTGCGGATGCCTTCTGCTCTTGGTGACACACCACCACACAAAATTTGAAGCGATTCTGTCAAGCGGTTCGGGAGATATTCTTGAGACAGACAGAAAAAAACAAAAAACAAAAAAACATACCGCAACGAATTTAGACTTCGTATATCGGCAAAGGGCAACACACACAAAAAGAAACATACTGCAACGAATTTAGACTCCTTTGCGATCGTAGATCGGCAAAGGACAAAGAAAAAACTGCAGACAAGAAGAGAAAAACAAAAATAAGAAAACGTGTAACATAGACAGATGATGTAGGAAACATACGCGTCGTTCCATTCACGTGGACCGAGGACCAAAAGGTGTCTGGACTACTGGAGACAACTTTCCCCCTTTGTTCCTTCGTTTTCTTTGTTTTCTGCCACTGTGGACAATGAAGATGGGTCATGGGGTGAAGTGAAGGCCAGGATATTTCGGTAAATCGCGTAGGTTTCATTGATTTGTCCCGTCCATTTATTTTGCATCAGTCACCATCCTCTCTCTCTCTGTCTCTGTCTGTCTGTCTGTCTGTCTGTCTGTCTCTGTCTGTCTCTCTCTCTCTGTCTCTCTGTCTCTCTCTCTCTCTCTCTCTCTCTCTCTCTCTCTCTCTCTCTCTCTCTCTCTCTCTCTCTCTCTCTCTCTCTCTCTCTCGTATTACCTGGGAGGAAGGCAGCTGTTTGAATGATGTTCTGGGCAGTCGAGTGTGTACACTCTGGGGACTGAATGTAGGATCAGTCATCAAATCAGGGAGCGTCATCAAATCATAGTCCAGAACTAATGTCTAAACCTGTAGAGCCATCATCTTCTGATTAAAATGTCTCACTGTGCTCCTTTTCTCCGAAACTACAATTTAGGATACGCGCTTATGTAGTAGTAGTAGTAGTAGTAGTAGTAGTAGTAGTAGTAGTAGTAGCAGCATCAGTAGTAGCAGCAGTAGCAGCAGCAGGAGTAGTAGTAGTAGTAGTAGTAGTAGTAGTAGTAGTAGTAGTAGTAGTAGTAGTAGTAGTGCTGTAGTAAATAGGGACAAAACAAGCCGTCAAGCTTTTTAGGTAGTCAAGGTTTGTAGGGGAGACTTATTGATATAGTACCTGTCATGCAATTCATACCACCTGGTTTCCTAGCAAACGGTAGAAGATTGAGGGTTGATACTTGTGTGTGAAGTTTGGACAATGAATGGGAAATATTTTATCACAACCAAAATGCAACAAAGCGGAAAACCGTTTGTAAGGCCAACGAAAATTCTTTTTGGCAGCATCTGATGTTATTTTTGGTAATTCTTATTCCTTGTTATTCAGTGCACCAAAACAAAAATTCAAACTCTAAATGCCACTCAACAAATGTTTAAAGTGTTAGGGTCAATGTTTTCCATTTTGTAAATTAAAATATTCAAAGCAAAAATAACTGAGCCATAGTAATGCAATTCGTACCTCTGTCATGTAAGTCGTAGGCTACCTCCTACATCGTTTCAATGGCGCAGCGTCAAAAATGCATTCAAAAGCCTGTTTTAAGTGACTTCAAACTTTCCATGAGAAAATGACATAAGATTTATTTTGACTTCACAGAAACTAACTGGAACATTTAAAAGAATGAATGGCCTACAGTTAATGCCAAGTGACGAGCATCCTACCATTGAATCAGTGCTATAACCCCCCTGGTACCATATCAGTAACTTGGTGGTACGAATTCCGTAACAGGTCTTGTAATTCGTACCTTTTGAAGAAAAAAGTATTCTTACTATTAAGTCAAAAGTATAAACCTTATCTTATAATTATAGCAGACAGTTATAGCCCTCTACCAGCAGTATCCATGTGTAAAGTTTTATAGCTTTTGGATTATCTGCCCTTGAGATAGAGATCTCTATTCGTAAGAGGTACTATATTAATAAGTGTCCCATACGGTATAATTTTCCTACAATTACTCATCAAAGCTTCTAAATCAACACCTTTAAATAATTATGCATTGAACCTGATGACTTTGATAACTATACACAGATACTTGTCCGAAATTATTTGTATCCTTTGATGAGCGATTTCTTCACTGATTCTTATTACGTTACAAGGCGCTTCTGTTACTTTGAACTTTTAACATCGTGGATTGGGGGCACAGTGGCCGTCATCGTATATTAATCATAACCCGGATACATTTGTGAAGAGAGTGATATTTCGGTGAAGGGATTAGCTGACGTAATGTACGGTTTACCAGTTGGGTTGGGGGAGGGAGAAGGAGGAAGGGGAAATGGGAGAGGGTGCATTTCCTGACAATAAAATAGTCATGTCTTGATGAGGGATCGGATAAAAATAACAACAACAATAACACACACAGAGTGACACACACACACACACATGCGCGTGCGTGCGCGCAAACACATAGGCACACACACATACATTCTGGCAAACTATTCTAGTGGACAGAGGACCAACGCCATCTGTTGTCTAGAGGCCTCAAGTTCGTGCCCCTTCAGCCAACAACCAACCAGGCCAACACACTGTTCCTCTGTAAGCGCTTCTTCCCTAGGCCCTCGACTGCGTCTGGCAGCTCACTTTGAGAATGCACCAGTCTCTGATTCTCCACCACAAAATCCCAGTGACATTGACCCTCTTTTCCACCAGCCTCCAAGCACGCCTGGTGCATTTCTGTCACTGGACTACTACATTGATGTCTGCACCAAGCAGATCACTCAGCTACAATCTAAGCCTCTGCGACACTCCAACCTCAGCCCCGGAGAACAGACAGCCCTACAGGAACTGAAGGACAGGACGGACATTGTGGTCAAGCCAGCGGATAAAGGTGGAGCGGTTGTGGTGTGGCGCAAGGATTTGTACATCCAGGAAGCCAGGTCACAGCTGTCCAACACCACCTTCTACAGTCCAGTTCCCAGCCAAACCCGGCAATGCCCTGGTTAGAAAAAACAATTAAGACGGCAATTGACAAAGGCCATCTCCCATCTGAGGCCCAGCGTGCTGTTGTACAAGAACCCAGAGAGTATCTGTACTGTCTCCTACCCAAGATCCACCAGGAATACACAACGGGACGCCTGATAGTGTCCGCCTGCTCTTGTCCTACTGCGCTAATCTCCTTGGATTCTGTTTTCCAGCCACTGGTGTTAGCACTGCCCACTTATGTGAAGGACACTACCCACCCCCTCAATCACCTGGAGAATTTATCTTTTCCCAGTGACTGTGCAGAGAGACACGTGTTCACCATGGACATTGTGTCTCTGTACA
Organism: Phymorhynchus buccinoides; assembly: GCA_017654935.2. Taxonomy (NCBI): domain Eukaryota; kingdom Metazoa; phylum Mollusca; class Gastropoda; order Neogastropoda; family Raphitomidae; genus Phymorhynchus; species Phymorhynchus buccinoides. The sequence continues at coordinate 8,265,173 of CM065690.1, forward strand.
CCAACGTTCCGCACAACGACGGCCTGCAGACAGTGAAACATTGTCTTCAAAGGAACTCCTGCGTCTGACAGAACTAGTTCTCACTCTGAACTCGTTTGCTTTCGATGGAGAGCATTTTAAGAAGCAGAGCGGAGTGGCAATGGGGACTAATATGGGTCCAAGTTTTGCTTGCCTATTTGTGGGCTATGTTGAGGAGCAAGCATTGAGCCAGCACACAGGAGAGAAACTTACTTTATACAAGCGCTTTATTGAGAGACCACCTGGTGCGTGCTTCTGTCCGCAAGGCACACACCAATGCGGCCATAAAAGATGCAAGACATGCCCATTCATTGACTGCTGCACTACGATTACTGGCCCATCGGGTCGGTTCAGGGTTCGAACCAGCTTTGACTGCCAGTCAGAAGACTTGGTGTACGTCATCACTTGTACACTGTGCTCCGAGAAATACACTGGTGAGACGTACCGCAGTCTCCACGAGCGGTTTTCGGAGCACCTTCGCTCAGTGCGGCTTGCCTACGAAAATCCGGTGGGGTCACACTTCAACAGCCCCTTCCACTTATTCATGATTTTTGCTCACCCTCTCTTGTTTTTAGTTCCCGAGCAAAGCTTTGTGAAGTATTGTTTTTGTTTCCATCCGTTCGGACGGCCACGTTTTCTTGAAAACCGTCCAGTCTATTTCAATAACTAGTGTACAAGTTTTTAGAGGATATTACCTATCGACTGACTGATTTAATTTAATTTAATTTTATTTATGGTAATTCCGAATATTTAGTAAAAAAAAAGATCAGGGTAAAGGTCACAATGGTTATAGTCTGCCGATACTGTAGGACCATTCTGTAACCGGTCATTTACAACCACACATTTCTTTTAGACATTTGTTATTTATTATTTGTTTTGGCAATTTCTCAGTATCTTGTGATTGGAGCGCAGATGCGTCATACTGCTGTTATGTCCCCAAGTTCAGCCGCTCGGGAACTTATCTGCCGCTCGGCGATACGCTTGTTCTTTTTTCTTTTCACTTTTGTTTTCTTTTTGCCTTGAATTCTATTTTTTATTACTCTTTTGGGGCATTTTCTGATAACAAAGAACACGTAACATTGAACACTATTCAGTTTTTTTGCTTTTAGTTGGTTTTATGCCCTGTCTCTTGTCCCACTAATTCGGCCTGAGCAAAACTATGAGCTGATAGCTCGCTGTCCCTCTCTCCCCCACGTTCACCACACCAATACACTCCTAGTCTGGCAACGTTGTAGTCTAGACACCCCCACCATCTAAGCTACAACTTTGCCAATTACCTGCCTGTCAGTGAATCGCTGAGGAAACGCGGTTAAAGCGCTTTCCTTTTACATTGAAGGTACTGATTAATATTAAACAGTAGCCATTAACCGCGGTGGGATGTGTGACAAGAACGGATGGTTTAATGAACTAAATCAAACCATCTGCGGGCAAACAATCTGTCACTAATTTCGCTTTTTCCATCTTCTTTATATCTACACACACACACACACACACACACACACGCACGCACGCACGCACGCACGCACGCACGCACGCACGCACGCACGCACGCACGCACGCACGCACGCACGCACGCACGCAGACAAACGCAGCCCATTGTTTTGGTCGCATGGTACTTTTCTTCTTTGGGGGTTCTTGGACTACAGTAATTACGATAGCTTTGACGTAATAATGTTTATATTAGATTTGATGAATAATGATAGATAATAAAATTGGGCAGACCCCTTTTGTTCTCTCTCTCCCCTCACCCCCCTCTCTTTCTTCCTCCTCCTCCTCCCTTTCTTTCTCTCTGTCTGTTGAAACCAACACTGAGTGGTTGAGTCATCACCAGTCATCACCAGGGAACAAACACTGAGTGGTTGAGTCATCACCAGGGAACAAACACTGAGTGGTTGAGTCATCACCAGTCATCATCAGGGAACAGACAATGAGTGGTTGAGTCATCACCAGTCATCACCAGGAAACAAACACTGAGTGGTTGAGTCATCACCAGTCATCATCAGGGAACAGACAATGAGTGGTTGAGTCATCACCAGTCATCACCAGGAAACAAACACTGAGTGGTTGAGTCATCACCAGTCATCACCAGGAAACAAACACTGAGTGGTTGAGTCATCACCAGTCATCACCAGGAAACAAACACTGAGTGGTTGAGTCATCACCAGTCATCATCAGGGAACAGACAATGAGTGGTTGAGTCATCACCAGTCATCACCAGGAAACAAACACTGAGTGGTTGAGTCATCACCAGTCATCACCAGGGAACAAACACTGAGTGGTTGAGTCATCACCAGGAAACAAACACTGAGTGGTTGAGTCATCACCAGTCATCACCAGGAAACAAACACTGAGTGGTTGAGTCATCACCAGTCATCATCAGGGAACAGACAATGAGTGGTTGAGTCATCACCAGTCATCACCAGGAAACAAACACTGAGTGGTTGAGTCATCACCAGTCATCACCAGGAAACAAACACTGAGTGGTTTAGTCATCACCAGTCATCACCAGGAAACAAACACTGAGTGGTTGAGTCATCACCAGTCATCATCAGGGAACAGACAATGAGTGGTTGAGTCATCACCAGTCATCACCAGGAAACAAACACTGAGTGGTTGAGTCATCACCAGTCATCACCAGGAAACAAACACTGAGTGGTTGAGTCATCACCAGTCATCATCAGGGAACAGACAATGAGTGGTTGAGTCATCACCAGTCATCACCAGGAAACAAACAGGGAACACTGAGTGGTTGAGTCATCACCAGTCATCACCAGGAAACAAACACTGAGTGGTTGAGTCATCACCAGTCATCACCAGGAAACAAACACTGAGTGGTTGAGTCATCACCAGTCATCATCAGGGAACAGACAATGAGTGGTTGAGTCATCACCAGTCATCACCAGGAAACAAACACTGAGTGGTTGAGTCATCACCAGTCATCACCAGGGAACAAACACTGAGTGGTTGAGTCATCACCAGGGAACAAACACTGAGTGGTTGAGTCATCACCAGTCATCACCAGGGAACAAACACTGAGTGGTTGAGTCATCACCAGTCATCACCAGGGAACAAACACTGAGTGGTTGAGTCATCACCAGTCATCACCAGGGAACAAACACTGAGTGGTTGAGTCATCACCAGTCATCACCAGGGAACAAACACTGAGTGGTTGAGTCATCACCAGTCATGACCAGGGAACAAACACTGAGTGGTTGAGTCATCACCAGTCATGACCAGGGAACAAACACTGAGTGGTTGAGTCATCACCAGGGAACAAACACTGAGTGGTTGAGTCATCACCAGTCATCACCAGGAAACAAACACTGAGTGGTTGAGTCATCACCAGTCATCATCAGGGAACAAACACTGAGTGGTTGAGTCATCACCAGTCATCACCAGGAAACAAACACTGAGTGGTTTAGTCATCACCAGTCATCACCAGGAAACAAACACTGAGTGGTTTAGTCATCACCAGTCATCACCAGGAAACAAACACTGGGTGGTTGAGTCATCACCAGTCATCACCAGGGAACAAACACTGAGTGGTTGAGTCATCACCAGTCATCATCAGGGAACAGACAATGAGTGGTTGAGTCATCACCAGTCATCACCAGGAAACAAACACTGAGTGGTTTAGTCATCACCAGTCATCACCAGGGAACAAACACTGAGTGGTTGAGTCATCACCAGTCATCACCAGGAAACAAACACTGAGTGGTTGAGTCATCACCAGTCATCACCAGGAAACAAACACTGAGTGGTTTAGTCATCACCAGTCATCACCAGGAAACAAACACTGGGTGGTTGAGTCATCACCAGTCATCACCAGGGAACAAACACTGAGTGGTTGAGTCATCACCAGTCATCACCAGGAAACAAACACTGAGTGGTTGAGTCATCACCAGTCATCACCAGGGAACAAACACTGAGTGGTTGAGTCATCACCAGTCATCACCAGGAAACAAACACTGAGTGGTTGAGTCATCACCAGTCATCACCAGGGAACAAACACTGAGTGGTTGAGTCATCACCAGTCATCACCAGGGAACAAACACTGAGTGGTTGAGTCATCACCAGTCATCACCAGGAAACAAACACTGGGTGGTTGAGTCATCACCAGTCATCACCAGGGAACAAACACTGAGTGGTTGAGTCATCACCAGTCATCACCAGGGAACAAACACTGAGTGGTTGAGTCATCACCAGTCATCACCAGGAAACAAACACTGAGTGGTTGAGTCATCACCAGTCATCACCAGGAAACAAACACTGGGTGGTTGAGTCATCACCAGTCATCATCAGGGAACAAACACTGAGTGGTTGAGTCATCACCAGTCATCATCAGGGAACAAACACTGAGTGGTTGAGTCATCACCAGTCATCATCAGGGAACAAACACTGAGTGGTCATCAGAGAACAAACACTGAGTGGTCATCAGAGAACAAACACTGAGTGGTCATCAGGGAACAAACACTGAGTGGTCATCAGGGAACAAACACTGAGTGGTCATCAGGGAACAAACACTGAGTGGTCATCAGGGAACAAACACTGAGTGGTCATCAGGGAACAAACACTGAGTGGTCATCAGGGAACAAACACTGAGTGGTCATCAGGGAACAAACACTGAGTGGTCATCAGGGAACAAACACTGAGTGGTCATCAGAGAACAAACACTGAGTGGTCATCAGAGAACAAACACTGAGTGGTCATCAGAGAACAAACACTGAGTGGTCATCAGAGAACAAACACTGAGTGGTCATCAGAGAACAAACACTGAGTGGTCATCAGGGAACAAACACTGAGTGGTCATCAGGGAACAAACACTGAGTGGTCATCAGGGAACAAACACTGAGTGGTCATCAGGGAACAAACTAACAAATCAAAGTACATAAGCTGCACGTCACGAAATGAAAAGGGACGCAATTCAATAGGTAAACAAAAGCATACACAAAATAAGGATAATAACAATTTGGGTGAAACACGATTGAAGAATGTAAGTAAGCTATTTGTTGTATGTTGAATTAGCTAAAGCATAGTTCTGACTAACTGTAAAACGAAGATCCCTTTTAGGGGCCGGGATGGGAATGGTAATGTAATGTCAGGTGGGATGGGTCAGATTAACGGTCTTCAGTTACATTCACAGGATGGAGGGGGAAGGGGGGAGGGGGTTGTAGGAGGCAAAGAGGTAAAATATATTGAACTGAAACAATCAGAACGAACCCTGACACTTGACTTCTTCCACTCGTAGTTTGTCTTCGTTCCTCTTCTTCTCTGCTTACTAAATACAAAACCCTTTTATCGTTCGCGGAAGTTCTTTTGAAGCGCACCGGGCTTGTATGCTTGCAGCTGCAAGAAGCAGTTTGTCATTTATTTAGCCAGCAAACACGAAACTCGGGCTGGGAGGAACAATGGCATTGTGTGAAGACAGTTTGTCATTTATTTAGCCAGCAAACAAGAGACTCAGGCTGGGAGGAACAGTGGCATTGTGTGAAGACAGTTTGTCTGGTTGTGTGACATGTTAAGCATTGCCAGGCCAGATTGACACCAGCTTTCTTCAAGTGATCTTGGCCTCTTAGCTGTGTGCTCTTAAAATCTGTTTCGCTTGTCGATCTCAATTTCAAGTCTGTTGGTTCTTGAGGTGTGCTTTTGCCTCTGTCTGAACCTGCTGCTATTTGTCTATTTCACTTGTGTTAAAATGCTTTGATTTTCTTTTACTGCAGACGTTCAGGGAGATTTTCTAAAATGACTTGGATGGTTTCCTTTTTTATTTCTTTATCAGGATTCCTGCCCCCTTTCCATTCTTTATTTTAATTTATAGAGACAATCTCAGGAATGGTCAAATCTAATATCCTTGAAACAAAATC
>CM065690.1:8276054-8316054 GCA_017654935.2 Phymorhynchus buccinoides
TTGTTGAACCTATGCAAGAAAACTCCACAGACATTTTAGCAGTGTGGCCTACTTTTACAGATGTGTACTGATTGAAGCTAACTAACTTCATAAACCCAAAACATGGGTCACTAACTGAGAAAATGTAAGAGGAAGTACTGTACATATGCCACAGAAAATTGATTGAACTTGTTCTGTCATAGCCTATGCTGTTCATGATAAACTTGTCTAAATCTTATGTAATGAACTTTCACAGAGTGCAATCACTAAAGGGCTCGTCTGTTGCGAATTATTACAATCTTATAAAAATGTTATGAAAAATTGTGCGTGACAGCCATACTTATAGTTTCCCTGTCTTGTCATCTATCAGTCAGACTGTCCAGGGAGCTACGTCTTGTCATAGGCTACGTACGTGAAGCCTAAGCCGATTTACATATCAGCATCATTGATCTCACACTGAGTTTTGGTACTTTGCCTAGTGTTCATTAGGCATGACTACTATATTTAGGCAGTTGCACGTGTGTGCGCGTGCGTGCGTGCGTGTCTGTGTGTATATGTGTGTGTGTGTGTATGTGTTTGTGTGTGTGTGCGTGCGCGTCCGGGACCGCGCGCGTGCGTATGTGTTAGCGCGTGCGCGCGGGGTTTACGATACGAGGAAAATAAGACAGGGTGCGTGCATTACAAATAATGGACAAGTGAAAAGGGAGGGAGGGGTGAGAGTTCGGAATCAGAAAGGGAGAGATAAATCAACGAGAGAGAGAGAGAGAGAGAGAGAGAGAGAGAGAGAGAGAGAGAGAGAGAGAGAGAGAGAGTAGGGGGCATAGATTGTGAAGAAAAGGGAGGAGGAAAGTGATAAGTTAGAGGAGGGACGGAGGATTTGACTTCCTCTTTTGCTTTCGGAGTTCACAAAACCCAAACAAGCTAGCTTTGATGGCGAGCGAATTCAGTGGTCACGATTTGTCCCGCTCGGCCCTGTAGCCCTGAACTCCCTCAGAAGAGCCCTCACTCTTTTTCGCAGTGCACACCACAACTGTAGTGACGCTGTCCCTGTTGAAATGAGACTACAAACGCCAGGAAAGTAAATTAATCTTTGAAAACAAATAGTGTTATCCTGCTAAAAAGGGAATTTGTTGGAACAGAAAAGATCTACTTGAGTGGGTTTTTTTTTTAATTCGACCGAGTGTGTGTGTATCAGTAGGCTTGTTACTGTTATGGTAAAAGAAGGAGGACGCAGTTAGCTGGCAGGTAAGCATAATGTGTTATTACATGTAGTAGAGGTCAATTCTCGTTTTGTCAAGATTATTTTCATACTTATAGATTTGTTGATTTACATTTTTTTTGTGGGTAACTAAGATGAAACGTGAGCAGTGTATATAATGTGATTTTGTGTGTGTGGTTCTCTCTCTCTCTCTCTCTCTCTCTCTCTCTCTCTCTCTCTCTCTCTCTCTCTCTCTCTCTCTCTCTCTCTCTCTCTCTCTCTGTGCGGACGGGCGGGCGCGCGCGCGCGCGTGTGTGTGCGATGTTGTGTGTGTGTGTGTGTGTGTGTGTGTGTGTGTGTGTGTGTGTGTGTGTTTTTGTTTGTGTGTGTATGTGATTTTGTTTATGTGTGTATGTCATGAGGGAGAAAGGTGGCAGAGTAGTTAAGACGTTCGCCTGCCAAATGTAATGCGTGACTGCAACGTGAGTGGCCTGGGTTCGAATCCCGGCCTCGCCCTTTCTTTCTAGTTTGACAAGAAAATCGAGCTGAACGTCCAGTCCTTCGGATGGGGACTTAAAGCTAGTGCGTGCGCGTTACGCACGAAAACATCCCACGGCAGTTGCAAGTCGGTAAGAGCAGGGAGAAATCCCGCTGCCTGGTATGGCCAAATTGATAGCTAGGTTTTCCAAGTGTGCCCATACTCCCTCCTCACCCTGCACCCCCAAAAAACAAATTGGGTAGGCGCTGCACTTGCAGCGACGCCCTTTCCGGGGGAGAGCAGCCCGAATTTCACAGAGATAGAGAGAGAGAGAGAGAGAGAGAGAGAGAGAGAGAGAGAGAGAGAGAGAGAGAGAGAGAGAGAGAGAGAGAGAGAGAGAGAGTAGGGGGCATAGATTGTGAAGGAAATCTGTGACTAGTATATATCAAATACCAAAAAATGTTGCGTGTATGTGTGTGATTTTGTTTGTGTGTGTATGTCATTTTGTGTGTGTGTATGTGTGCGTGTGTGTGTGTGTGCGTGTGTTTGATACAGTATGCATACATTTGTGTCCTCTTTGGGAGGTCTTTTTTTGTTCATTTGTGTTCAAATAGTGTCTCCGCTTTACGTCTGAGGTACTTGTTTGTTTCTTTTTCTTTACTGTTGAAACTATTTCAGTTCCCTTTTTGGCCTAATTCATTCACACACACATATATATTTTAGTTTCACTATGTTTTTATTTGTTTTTACACATAATACTAATTTTAGTTTATGCTTTATAAGTAGACTGTGCTAGTATCCGGAAGTGATATAATAATATATTGAACAGTTGTCTTATCAAGTCTTGTATTTTTAAGGAATGGATTATTTATAGTTTTTCCGTATTGTTGCTTTAGGATTTAAGTTTTTTTAATGTGTTTAGAGAGAGACAACATGGTTAACACTGAATAAGATTATGGATAACGCTAGAACCATCGATCTCTTAGTAAGAGATCTGTGGCTGGAACACAGCTTCAGGGTCAATGATCCTATTTGATCCCTCATTTTGCGCAGCCAGAGGTCATATGACTGACAATTTCAAGCTCTGATATATTATTGGCTTATTATTTTTGAAACTGACCGCTCATTTTCAGTAATCAGGATGCATTATGACCTATGAAGTTTGAAAACAATCATAAAATTTGAAGACAAGAAAACAAGTGTGAAAGTTGCTAGAGTACTTACGAGTCTATGTGTTGGATGGGTGAGTGCTACCCCGTTGAAATCGTAGAGATTGTAAAGAAATCGCGTCATGATTGCGTCATTTATTCCAATGACGTTCATTTCTTCCAGATTCCATTTTCAAAAACGAAAGGGACCAACGTTCATGGAGTTAGAATGTAAAATCTGAATCTACTCATTTTACGTTAAGGCTTCCTTCCTCACTTGGTGTGGGGTGAAAGTTGCTATGGCTATAGATAAAAATGAAACACCCGTAGGGTGCGCACTGACCCGTACCGGTACACAATGACCAATTTGTCACAGTCTTCAGAAATCCGTTTGCTTCTAGAAAGCGGTTTCAGTTATTACAAAGCAGCGCGTTGATACAGTGGAAGCAGAAACATTTTAACAGACGCTGGTGATCTAAATCTTTTCCAATATCGAACTAGATATCCACAAATTGACGTCGTAATTTTATTACGATAATGCCTTAAGGGGTATGCAACCCCCCCTAAGTACTCTAGATTATCATAAAATAACAGAAAAACCCCCAAAAAGGGTTAAACTAAAAGGTGATCCAGGGTTCCCACAAGTCCTTGACAACTTGAACAGTCCTGGAAAACTAGCAGGGCCTTGTTCATGGCTTGAAAAATGCTGGAAAAACAGCACAGGCCCTAAAGCTCCTGGAATTTTCTTAATTTGCTTACCTGATTCTCAAGTTTCAAGCAAGCAAACAAAACCAACACTCGATCTCTTTGAAAATATATATAGTACTGAAAGTTAGCACTTGTTTTTTTTAAAAATTCAGACTTTTGACCGCCTGATATTGTGACCGCAGACGACCATGCTACTGCATGTGGTCTTTTGATGTGTGCAGGTTTTGTAGTTTCAAGTAATTAGAATAGTTCGATATTATCATACCTCTTACCGTAATGCTTATTATCCATTATTAGAGGGGTGAGGGGTGGGGATCCGAAGGGTCGGGTCCGCCAAGGGGTGGATTTACTAACAGCCAAGTGCGTGTGGGGGGGGGGGGGGGGGTGGGATGAGGGGGGTGGGGAGGGGGGTCTGGAGGGGTGAGGGGTGGGATGGTTGGGTGTCAGGGGGGGGGGCTGGAGGGGGCCACAGTTCTCAACCGATCGACACCAAATTTGGTATCAAGCATCCTTGGCACCCTCGGAAGGTCATGCCGTCCTTACTTTTCGGAAACCTCCGCCAAGGGGTCATGGGGAGGTGGGGGGACCACATGCAGCTCCACACGCATTTGCGGTTAGTAAATCCGAGCTGTTCGGGTTTGTTTCCTTTTTTTGTTTGTTTGTTTGTTCTTTTCTGTCTGTCCCAAGGATCTCCCGAACCGCTTGACCGAATCGCTTCAAATTTTGTGTGGTGGTGTGTCCCCATGAGAGGAAGGCATCTGTGCAAAACTGTTTGCCGTCCTCACCTTGACGTTGGTGTATGACCTTGAAAACCGAAACTTGTTAAGGGGACATAACTTCCACACTGCAGGTCCTACCGTCTTGAAACTTGGCATGGATGTACTTTCGCTTATGGCTGTTCTGATGATGGCGTACCAATGAAGGTCAAGGTCAAGGTCAGGGAGATCTGTATGCCTTGAAAGTGGTAGGGGTCTAATGATTGGATTTTACTGTCCCACGCATATCTCCCGAACTGCTTTACCGAATCGTTTCCAGTTTTGTGTGGTGGCGTGTCACCATGAGAGAAGGCATCCGCGCATAAATTATCGCCGTCATGACCTTCACCTTGGCGTATGACCTTGAAAACCGAAAATCTTTAAGGGGCTATAACGTCCACACCGTTGGTCTTAGGGACTTCAAACTTGGCATGTAGGTACTTCGGCTTATGGTTGTTCTGATGATTGCATACCGATCATACCGATCATGGTCAAGGTCAGGGTCATGGAGATCGGTAGGCCTTAAAAGTGGTAGGGGTCAAAAAATTGTATTTTAAGCCACAAAAGTAAACATATAATATTTTGCGGACCCAGCGAAACCTGTACTCAGTGGTACCGGTACTTGGCGTTACCTGTACAAGGCATTACCGGTACTAGGCGTTACCGGTACGGGGCGTTGCGCTAGTAATAATGATAATAGTGAATCATTTATATAGCGCACTCCTCCACCAGATGTGGACTCTATGCGCTTAACAACAACAAAAAGTAAAACCAAGAAATTCAACAACAAAACAAATAATCGCTCATACACATGCAAACAGGCATACACATACACACACCACCACCCACCCACACATACACGCAGGCACGCACGTACGCACACATACACACACGCGCGCGCGCGCGCACACACACGCACGCACACACACAGACTCACACACACACACACACGCACACACCATTTCCATCACCACCACAGTGGGGGGGGGGGGGGGGGGGGGGGGAGAGAATAAAATCGAGAAGTAATGTGGCCTAAAGGTTGTGATGTAGTTTGAATAGGTGGGTCTTGAGAGCTGATTTGAAACATTGCAAGGACTGGATATGGCGAATTTCGCGTGGTAGGGAGTTCCAAACTGATGGGGCCGAAAAGGAGGAGCGCTCACCAAACATTTTTGTTCGTGTACTAGGAACACAGAGAATTTTGGAATCTGAAGATGACCGCAATTGTCTTGATGGAGTATAGACAGAAAGCATGTCAGAAATGTAGCTAGGGGCATTTCCAGAGAAATAAGAATGACAAAGAGTGGAAAGTTTGTAGTCAATACGTGCTTTGATGGGAAGCCAATTGAGGGATATCAGGAGTGGTTGAACATGATGATACTTAGAGGCCTCCAGGACAAGTCTGGCAGCAGAGTAGGAGTAATAGGAGTAAGGTTACAATTTTGAAATACAATACTGAAAATAATCAAATCCTCTAGCACGCGCAATTTCTGTCTTTAAACTATGAATAGAGAAAGCCAAAGGTGTTGAGATTGACACATAATACACCTACATTTAAAATAACTTGTACATAGTTTACGGTTAATGGTGAGCACGCGCGCGTGCACACAGACTGCACTTTCATGTTGGCTCACACACATAAGGCATGCGTACAATGACATGCACAAGCACAAATAATCTCCACACTGACGCATGCACACACATACACACCCACACCCCCCCTCACACACTTACACACTTATACACGCACGTACACACACACACACTCTCTCTCTCTCTCTCTCTCTCTCTCTCTCTCTCTCTCTCTCTCTCTCTCTCTCTCTCTCTCTCTCTCTCTCTCTCTCTCACTGAGAGGCCCTAACCGACGACCACGAACCCATTGAAGCTAATGGCTAATGGTTTCTTCCATTTGATGATCTACTTGTCAGCCCTGAAGGATGTGTCAGACCATCACTTACAGCAGGAGTGTACATTAATCTCCATGACTCAGCCAGCCCAGAGGGCAATTCCAGATTAATGGCCTCTCGCCGTGGAGTTAATCATCTTCTTTTTAATTGTTTTACTCTCTTCCGATTGAAAGGAAATAGTCCGTTTATTGCTTACGAGTCATGACAGATTGAAATATTAAGTAAAAAAGACAGTCTTCATAAGTACTCGGACATGACAATCACGTGAGAAACACATTGACTATGACCTCTCTGTCTCTGTCTGTCTGTTTCTCTCCGTCTCTCTGTCTCTGTCTCTGTCTCTCTCTCTGTCTCTCTCTGTCTCTCTCTCTCTCTCTCTCTCTCTCTCTCTCTCTCTCTCTCTCTCTCTCTCTCTCTCTCACACACACACACACACACACACACACACACACACACACACACACACACACACACACACACACACACACACACTCTAAAATATGCACACTTTTTTCTCTCCCTCTTTCCTATTTATTTTTCTGTCCTAGCCCATTCCCTCTTTTCCCACCCGAGTCTCTCACGATGGAGGTATGCACTGAAAGGAGTGCATGTATTCGGTTATGAGATATCTAATTTATGAGGAACCAGGTATGCACTGAAAGGAGTGCATGTATTCGGTTATGAGATATCTGATTTATTAGGAACCCACTGCATCATCATCATCATCATTATTGGCTTAACTCTAGGGGTCAGCATAAACACAGCTGCATTTTATATGCGCACAAAAGAACGGCTTACTCAAATCATTTCCAATTTTGCGGATGTCTAATTCAAATATTTGTGTACCCCAAACCTTAAGTGTTGTTGCATTCGTGCGATTAGTTTCGATACAATAGCTCAACAAACAATGCCACTAGACCGACAAGCGTCCGTAGATTCCCTTTACCACGAGCGGGGGAGGGGTGGGTGGGTGCGTGGGCACTATGTTTTTTCTGAAAGTTTGGTTAGGGTACTTTGCAAATGTACTTGTTTGCCAAAATAATAATTGGGCCCCACTATTTTCTACCTCTAAGTAAGAAGATGCCCATGTTCTCAGTGTAAAATAGGAGGTAGGGGTAATAAAAACCACAGAAAGATTTATAATGTAAAACAGATTTTTAGCTTTTGTCAAATTAAGTAATGATAGTATGATGATTTAGGAGTTTTACAGCAACGCTTACTTGCATGTGTTAGTACTTCCGGTTTGTTTTATTTTGAACATAGGACAATTCCACACAGAAACTGCAAACAGACACAATAACTAATTATTCCAAGTATAAAAAGTCTTTATTATACAATAATGGTAGACGGTTGAACTGTAATTGACATATTTGGAAGTTTACTAATGTTCATGTTCAAACTGGTCACTTCCGGTGTGAACTTCCTGTTCTGGAGCTTTCATTTGGCTTGGTTGTCAACTCCTAGAACAAATACAGCGTAATATCAAGTCAAATATAATAATTGTAAAGGTTTTTATTGATTTTATTGTATCGATATGATTATTATTTTGTTCATTATTGTTTTAAGAATGACTCATGTATTGTTTTTATTTTGATCTTGATGGTTTTTTGCTCCTTCTGTTGCCTGCTTTTTGCTCCTTTTGCTATATTTGATGTTTGCTGTTTAATTGTTTGTCTGTGTTGATAAAGGCGCATTCGCCGACATATTCAATAGTTTGTTTTGTCTCTTGTGAATAAAATAACGTCACTTTGCACTTGTGTAGTTGTTTGTTTGTTGTATGTTCCAGTGACGTTGCAGTCTGTTTTAGTTTAATGTCTCATGTAAACAAAATTACGGCCTTAACGGCCCTAAATAAAAATTGGTTTGGTATTGCTGAATAGTGCAAGCACTATTTTACCAATATCACAGCAATTTAGCTTAATGATTACATTTTCCCGGATCTGACTATTTTTACATAGCTTAAAGGAGACGACAATTTAAGCTAAAGGAAAAAAAAAGTTAATAACGGTCAACAACGGTCATTAGATCCCTTTCATTCAAATTTCATGAATTAGAGACAATTTTGTATGCAGTTTGCATGCCTATGTATAGAAATAGATTACCTTTCACAGCATGTTAAAATATGTAAGCCTACATTCTTTCATTGTTTCCATTATTCAGTAATTAAAGGTTGTAAACGGATTTAGCTGTCAAAATGGAATATCTGGGTTATACATGTTTTTTAGAACTTATGATACACATTTTAAAGTAATTTGGTCATGCGCATTTTAAATGCGACTTTTTCTTTTAAATGTCAAGAAGAGTAGGCCTCTGTATCTCTCTGACTTTCTATTAATCATTATGTCTATCTATCTGTCACAGTCTCTCTCTCTCTCTCTCTCTCTCTCTCTCTCTCTCTCTCTCTCTCTCTCTCTCTCTCTCTCTCTCTCTCTCTCTCATCTCTCTCTCTCTCTCTCTCTCTCTCTCTCTCTCTCTCTCTCTCTCTCTCTCTCTCTCTCTCTCTCTCTCTCTCTCTCTCTCTCTCTCTCTCTCTCTCTCTCTCTCTCTCTCTCTCTCTCTGTGTCTCTCTCTCTCTCTTAAATGGAGAATAATAATTGATAATTATAATAGTGATAGGCCTGTCGTAATATGACTTACATATCACTATGTTGCCATGGGGAAAGAGTGAAATATGTTCACGTGTACAGAGACCTTAAGAAAACAATTTCTGGCGTTATGAGTTTGTTAGACATGAACTGCCTCATGTAACATCCTCAATGTGACCTAGCAGCAGTGCAGTGTATCATCTAGTGGGTTGCTAGATAATGCATGAATGTTACTTTTGCCAGCATTTAGTTAATATTGTTGATGCTGCAGTACCATTTCTGTGTGTAGGTAGTGGAAAGGGTCAGACAGCGGTACAACAATACCCCTTGAAGGCTGAATGCTGAATTTCAAAGTGCAACAACTGTTGCTCTTGTTGTGGGATTTTTTCTGTTTGAAGAATAGAGCCCTAATGTATTTTACGCCCATAGCTACTGATACTATGAAAGAGTGCTCAGCTGGATATCATCATATAGTAAAAAGCCAAGTGTCTGTGTGTGTGTGTGTGTGTGTGTCTGTCTGTCTGAAACACAAAACGGGCCTTATAACTCCGCCGTTTTTTGACCGAATCGCTTCAAATTTGCTGTGAGCCCTAACGGGGTGATGGCAACGGCAACCGAGGTGGCCGTGTCATTTGCGCGGTTCGGTAAATGCGCGAAACGCGCATCCACCGGCCTCTCGGCGCCTGTATCTTCGGCGTTTCCGGGCCGATTGCCTTCGAATTTGGCAGGTAGATGACCGGTGATGGTGACTATCGGTGTGCGAAACCGGAAGCGAATCAGTTCAGAAACGCGCGCGCTATACGCCGCTTCACCTTTTCACGAATAACTCCGCCGTTTATTAACCGATTCGCTTCAAATTTGCTGTCAGGCTTGCTATGGCCGGGGCAAAGCATGGTAGGAAATTTGAACAGCATCCGTTCTTAAACGCGCGCGATATGCACCAATTTACAGTTTTGCTGACTAGGCCAAACGGGATCTGTCCAAACGTGCTGTTATTAAAGGGGGGGGAGGGGGGGGACTGCTGTGTGCATGAGACCGTGGTTCACACGTGCTGGGGTGACGAGTAGGTCAGCGGAGCTGGTTATGGGTGGGGTAGGGGGTGGGTGGGTGGGCGGAGGGATGGTGGGGGGGGGGGTGCAGTGGAGATTACAACGGGATGACACTACACGTATCTGTATTATTAAAAAATCGGGACTTTACTGGTTTAGCACTGCCTCCAGGCATTACCTCCAGTATTGTTCTCACAATCTTTGTATTTACAAATGCCCCACATGCCGAAAGGCCGAACTAAGTTGGCTTTCAGTTCGTTTTTCTGTTTTTGTCCTTTGCCAATCTACGATCGCAAAAGAGTAAGTTTCGTTCAGGTTTGTTTCCTTTTTTTGTTTGTGGTGTGTGGTGGTGTGTCCCTATGAGAGGAAGGCATCCGCACAAAACTTTTCACCGCTCTGACCTTGACCTTGGCGTATGACCTTGAAAACCCAAAATCGTTAAGGGGCCATAACTTCCACACTGCAGGTCCTGGAGTCATGAAACTTGGCATGGAGGTACTTTCGCTTATGGCCGTTCTGATGATGGTGTACCGATGAAGGTCAACATCAAGGTCAGGGAGATCGGTATGCCTTGAAAGTGGTATGGGTCTAATAATTGGGGTTTTCTGCCCCACGCATATCTTCCGAACCACTTCACCGAATCGTTTCCAATTTTGTGTGGTGGCATGTCACCATGAGAGGAAGGCATCCGCGCATAAATTATCGCCGTCGTGACCTTCACCTTGGCGTATGACCTTGACAACCGAAAATCTCTAAGGGGCTGTAACGTGCACACCGTTGGTCTTAGGGACTTCAATCTTGGCATGTAAGTACTTTGGCATATGTTTGTTCTGATGATTGCATACTGATCAAGGTCAAGGTCAAGATCATGGAGATCGGTAGGCCTTGAAAGTGGTAGGGGTCTAAAAATTGGGTTTTCAACGACAAAAGTAAAAATATATTTCGAAACTGGTACTCAGCGTTACCGGTACTTGGCGTTACCTGTACTAGGCGTTAACGGTACGGGGCGTTGCGCTAGTGTTTTTAAAAAACGCATTTTGACCCAAGTGTGTGTGTGTGCGTGTGTGTGTGCGTGTGTGTGTGCGTGTGCGTGCGTGCGTGCGTGCGTGCGCGCGCACGCGTGTGTGTGTGTGTGTGCGTGCGTGCGAATGTGTGTGTGCGTGCGTGCGAGTGTGTGCGTGTATGTACGTGTGTGTGTGTGTGTGTGTGTTTGTTTGTGTGTTTGTGTGTGCGTGCGTGCGTGCGTGCGTGTGTGTGCGAGTGTGTGTGTGTGTGTATGTGTGTGTACGTGCGAGTGTGTGTGTGTGTATGTGTGTTGGGATGTGGGGGGAGAGAGAAAGAAGGGGACAGAGAGAACAGTTATGTTTATGTGTGTATTAATGTGTCTTATGTACACGCGCGCATGCAAGCAAATTTTTGTGTGTATATATTATGTATGCATATGTGTTTGTGCGTGGGCATGTATGCTGATGGTTAGAGCTGGTCAATTCACGCCTGACACAAATAAGCATTATGTCTTGGGACCCCGACAAAGTTGATTGACAAAGCTGGCTTTTTTTCTTACAGAGAGATGAGAGAGAGAGAGAGAGAGAGAAAGAGAGAGAGAGAGAGAGAGAGAGAGAGAGAGAGAGAGAGAGAGAGAGAGAGAGAGAGAGAGAGAGAGAGAGAGAGAGAGAGAGAGAGAGTGAGTAGAAGGGGAGGAGGGAGAGAGAGAAACAAAACGAAATTTTATTTTTACCAGGATTATGATACAAGCATAGTATATAAGAGAGAGAGAGAGAGAGAGAGAGGAGAGAGAGAGAGAGAGAGAGAGAGAGAGAGAGAGGATGAGAGAGAGAGAGAAAGTAGAAGGGGGAGGGGGGATATTTAATGATTAAGCCAAGCGCCCATATCACACAGAGAGAGAGAGAGAGAGAGGGGTGGGGGTAAAAGGTTATTGAAATAACAGGGCTTTTGTATTTTTTGTTTAGTCTTGTATAAGCATAGTCTATTTTATATAATCATGGGTATTAGGACAAGTACCCCCCGGACAAGTACCCCCGGACAGGCACCCCCTGGACAAGTACCCCCTAGGACAAGTACCCCCCGGACAAGTACCCCCCGGACAAGTCACCCCCTGGACAAGTACCCCCTAGGACAAGTACCCCCCGGACAAGTACCCCCGGACAGGCACCCCCTGGACAAGTACCCCCCTAGGACAAGTACCCCCCGGACAAGTACCCCCCGGAAAACATATATATAGTGGGGGAAAAAAGTGTTTATTATTAAGTGTTTATTATTTTTAAAACCAGATAACACTGCTCACTGAAAATGAGTAGCAATCGAGAATTAAAGAGCATTCTGGGCTGTAGCTCTGTTCAGAGCTAACGAATTTGGCCCCCATTCGTGATAACAGGTCACATTATGTGTAGTCAGTAGTGATCAAAGAAAATTGAAAAAAACAACCAAGTGAGTCGATTTAGTTTGCTAACTAAGGCTAGATATCAAATCATTGTGTAAAGCCAGGATCCAAGTCAGTGGAGATCAGGTTGTCAACCGCGTCAATGACCACACCCATGCAGCTGACATTGGACATTGGTCGTCCAGAGGCATTGAAGATCCGCCAGTCAATCAAGCGCCGCGCCCAGGACACCGAGGAGACAGCTCAGCAAGTTATCACCCAGGAACTTGAAGATGTTTCTGACTCACTTTCAGTCCATAAAATGTAAAATAAAATATTTTAATAATAAACACATTTTTTTTAAATTTCACTATATATATGTTTTCCGGGGGGTACTTGTCCCGGGGGGTACTTGTCCTAGGGGGGTACTTGTCCAGAGGGGTGCCTGTCCGGGGGGGTACTTGTCCTGGGGGTACTTGTCCTAGAACCTAATCATGTACTATTTTTTTCCCAATCAACCTTGGGGCAAAACGAAATTAACAAAAACAGTATACCAGTTTAACAAATAACATAGAAGGCAAACCAATAATGTATATCAAATGTAAATAACAAGACATTATCTAGAAAGGGAGAGAGAGAGAGAGAGAGAGAGAGAGAGAGAGAGAGAGAGAGAGAGAGAGAGAGAGAGAGAGAGAGAGAGAGAGAGAGAGAACGAACGAGAACTGGAACACTGGAATATTTAATGATTAGGCCATGGGCCCATATCACAGAGAGAGAGAGAGAGAGAGAGTGGGTGGGTGGGTGTTGTGGTGGGTGTGGGTGTGGGGGGGGGGGGGTAAAATGTTATTGAAATCTGAATAAGATTGCGGAGTATAATGTCTACCAACAAACAATGCTTACTGGTGGAAGGTGGACAAATGGAGAGAAAGTCAACCCGTAAAGACTGATATTCAAACAAACTGCTTGAAGTAGTAATATTTAATCTGAATTGGTATATGCATGCTGTCGTCCCATTGTTATGGCTAAGCACAAGACATAGGATTTTCCTTTCTCGCCTTAATTCTGTTGGTGTTGTAGGTAAAATACCCACCCTATTGTCCCTTCTTCTTCCTCATTTTTTAGCCTGACCCTCCTGACCCGGTGTATCCCCGTTAGATAAGATAACAGGTGACAGGTGTCAAGATTATCTGACTGTAATCCTTATAGACTCACACTTTGTGAGATAAATGGCAGCACGAGGGGCGGATGGACGTTATGAAATATTAATGCCATCGTCAGTGTGATCATGATCAGGCGGGGGACTAACACGCACAGTATATCGCGGTAAGTAGAACTTACACACTGACCTGATGAATGATGAGGCTGTAGTGTTGCATGCCGAGTACTGTGCATCGTATAGAGTGATGCCCAGAATGTGTGTGTGTGTGTGTGTGTGTGTGTGTGTGTGTGTGTGTGTGTGTGTGTGTGTGCGTGCGTGCGTGAGTGTGTGTGTGTGTGTACATGTGCACATGCATACATGTGTGTGTCAGTTCGGAAACAGGAGAGGGAGGGGGAGGGAGGAGAGAGGGAGAGAGAGAGGGGAAGAAACATTAGGGGAGATGGAGAGAGAGAATCCACAGTACTGTGAATATATTTGTATGAGAACATGTGTTCACTCGGTTTAGGTTATTGGTGTGTTTGTGAATATGATGGTAGCAATAGCTGTGTTCACATCTTTTTTAGTTTACCATTTGTTTGCTCGGTGAGCTGTGTTCTGGTTCTCTCTCTCTCTCTCTCTCACTCTCTCTCTCTGTCTCTCTCTCTCTCTCTCTCTCTCTCTCTCTCTCTCTCTCTCTCTCTCTCTCTCTCTCTCTCTCCGCCCCCCCCCCCCCCCCTCTAGTTGGAGTTTGATTTGTATTAAGATCAGTGTGATTAAAAGAAGTTAACAACTTACTACGTTACTCCTCACAAAAAGTCAAGCAACAAAACTTCTCACTGCAAATCCACTTTAATCATAAATCGTAGGTAATTTTTTACTATTGCGATTTCATCTTCAGCATTTCATTAAGTGAAACTGAGTAAATCACATAACAGATTCTTCTCAATCTCAGGATACTGAGCAACAAAAGAAATGGGTGCCAAAAACAGAGGTGAAATAAAGCCAACAGCCAATTTCAAATTCAAAGATAGCAGTGCGCAAACAGTTCATAGCGTCATTAATAGCGAGTGTGACCTTCGTGGGCATGAATACAGGCTTGGAAGCGGCGTGTCATTGAGGCAATGAGTCCATCCAGATGGATCTGTGGGATGGCTCCTCATTCCCTAACCAGGTCTGCTTCCAAGGCATCCAGTGTCTGGGGACTGGCGGGCATGCCGTAATCAGCTCACCTAAGCATGTCCCATGCCTTGTTCAATCGGGTTGAGGTCAGGGAACTGGGGTGGCCAGTCAAGATGGGCGATGTTGTGGGTGTTCAACTCGTTGCTGATGACATGAGCCCTGTGACATGGCGCGTTGTAGTCCACAAAAACAAAGCTAGCACCATGCTGTTTCATCAGGGGGATCACTTGAGGTCTGATGATGTCATTCAAGTAGTGTATAATGTTCACGGTGCCCCTCCGGATGACCCCTACATGGGTACGTCCCCCAGTCCAAATGCCACCCAGACCATCAGATTGCCACCTCCATAACGGGCATGCTCAGCAACAGCAAAGGCCACACATCTCCCCCCAGGCCGTCTTCACACTTGCTGACGCTCATCATTAAAATCCAAACGCATCGTTTCACATTAAAAGCTAGCCCGTGCATTTTCAAAGGGTGACAAACACCAATTTGATTTTGTTGCTTGACTTTTTGTGAGGAGTAATGTCACGGGAAAATTTGGAATCCGGAAAAAATCGGAATCTTCCCGGGAAAAATCAGAATTTCGAATTTTCCCGGGAAGATTCCGAATTTTCCCAAAGCTGGGGAGATCTTGGGGAAAATCGGAATTTTCCCGGGAAGATTCGGAATTTTCCCAAGCAAGTAGCTGCATGCCATAGAAAACGAAATAAATCAGTGGAGAGAGAGAGAGAGAGAGAGAGAGAGAGAGAGAGAGAGAGAGAGAGAGAGAGAGAGAGAGAGAGAATGAACAATGAACAATTTTATAATGAACAGGGCCATCTGCCCATGTCAAAGTTAACAGTGGGTAGGGGGAATTGCTAAATCAAACCAAAAAAAAGGGAAAAATCCATTACACAAGACATTAAGCAAGTATTAAACATCCTCATTCATAATTACACTATAAAGCCTCGCCTATCTGCGCAGATCATAAAGAGAGAGAGAGAGAGAGATTCAATTCAATTCAATTCAATTCAAACAATTTTAATGACTAGGCCTTCTGCCCGTATCATAGGGAGGCTGGGGGAGGGGTTATAAAGACACATAACATTTGTATCGAAAACTAGAAAATAACACACATTCTTGTGTATTTAAGCATTAAAGCAAAAATAAACAAATTAGTAAGTAAATAAATGAACATATATAAATAAATAGGTAAATTAAAGAGAAAAACAACAACAAATAATCCAATATGATATTGAGTCGATGAAACAGATGGTTAAACAATTATCCAGAACAAGTCGATTATAAATATACCAAACTATTAAACTAAAAGGTAGGTAATGTGAAAAAGCATTAGTGACTCAACACAAACTATAGCGGTAACTCAACTTGAATCAACATACACAGCACTGTATACATGTGTACCATAGAGGGTTAGCATTGAGCAAATTGTCATTCAAAAATATGTAAAGGAAGGGTGATAACTACAAAGAATGCATACATACGAAATATGCTCAGAATGCGGTATTTACTACGTTTTGATCAACTAAAATGAGATATTCTATAAGAATTAATGTTTCACAAGGTCTTGATAAACCAAGCAAAAGCCTGAAGGGCATCTGACATTCATACACAATGCACACAAACTTTGGCAAACTCACGTTTGTCTGTCTAAATAACATGGAAGTATAAACTCGCACAGAACATTGTTATTTTGTGTTAAATACTATGTTATAGAGAGGGTCATGGTGCATTGAGAAAACACGCATCATAAACACAAAGTACTGTGTACACTAATCAGCCCACAAAGGCATTATAAACACAAGGGAAGAGACACATTTGCGTAAAACATACCAGTGTTGTGTAGGGATTGTTATAGCTGAAGTATTCTTAAAACATGCATAACATTTCTATAATTGAATGAAAACACGTTTTCTGAACCAACCACATTTTCTTACACACGAAACAAAAGACCAAATGTCTGCAGTTTCGTGTTTTGATGCTTAGAAAAAAGAGAGAGAGAGAGAGAGAGAGAGAGAGAGAGAGAGAGAGCGAGAGAGAGAGAGAGAGAGAGAGAGAGAGAGAGAGAGAGAGAGAGAGAGAGAGAGAGAGAGAGAGAGAGATGAGAGAGAGAGAGAGAGAGAGAGAGAGAGAGAGAGAGAGAGAGAGAGAGAGAGAGAGAGGGGGGGGGGAAGAGTGAGGCATGCTGATAGGCAGAGAAGCATAGATTTGTTTAGATTTCACACATCAAGACTTAGTGTTGGCCCATATATTATGCACTACATTTCCAGAACAGGTTTCGAGTTTTTAATGAAAACAAAAATGTAGAGTCCAAATTATTATTATTTTGTTGTAGTGATCACAATGCACTTCACATAAATACATTAGGTACTCGTACACAAGCATACCTAATTATCAATTATGGATATGTATCTTATATGTCGAATATTCTACATCAAATATAGCTAAGAATGAAATGTTTTATTGGTAAATTACTACATGAAATATAAATAGTGTATCAATTAAGCCTATATCAGATTTTAACGATACCTTTCCATGACAAAAAGTTCTTTGCAGGTGTTCCATAATGTTTTGTGAAGTGTTTAATCTGACAATAAAAAGGAGTAGTCTAGAGAGGACATTAAAATTGTGCGAGGGCACTGTTACGGCACGAATTGTCCCGGTAACAGGGCACTGTTACGGCACGAATTGTCATCTACCTCGCTGCCTGTCAGTTTGTCTGTCTGTCTCACTGGTTCATATATATATGAATATGAATCACAATGTCGTGTTGCTTCGCTTCACACTACGAGACAATAAAACCATCTCTCTCTCTCTCTCTCTCTCTCTCTCTCTCTCTCTCTCTCTCTCTCTCTCTCTCTCTCTCTCTCTCTCTCTCTCTCTCTCTCTCTCTCTCTCTCTCTCTGTGCCAAAAGCATGAAGAATCTGCAATCTGTGTGGCTGTGGTAGCAAATGTGTTTGAAAAAAGGGCGAAGTGTCCATGTTGGTTCATGATGACGTGCAAGGCACGTCTAAGATGAACACATTTCAGCCGTCTTTGGCTATAAATCAGTAGACTGAATAGCCTTTCAAGCCAGTTCAAAAAGCATGGCTCATAGGCAAAGACTGGACACTGCAGATCGTGGACGCCGCTGCCTTAGCGTTGATTGACGAGGGGATTTCTGGCCGCGAGGTTGCCAGGCGTCTCAACGTGTGTCACTCCGTTATCCAACGTCTCTTAGAGAGGTTCCAGGCAACTGGAAGTGTACAGGATCGGTCACTACCAGGTCGTCCTCCGTGTACCAAGAGAGAGAGAGAGAGAGAGAGAGAGAGAGAGAGAGAGAGAGAGAGAGAGAGAGAGAGAGAGAGAGTCTGTGCGCTTATCTTTCTTTCATTTCTATAATTTTTGTCATTTAATGTTTTCTGTGTCTGTTTTAGCCGTCATTCTATCATTACTTTTAAACAGATTTACTTATCTGTTTCACGCTCTCATGTTGTTTGTGTCTGTATTGAATTTACTTTGATTTGTGTTCTTTTTCTTATTTGATATCGCCCTTACCCCACTGTTCCGTTTGACATGGGCAGATGGCCCAGTTCATTAAATCGTTGTTCATTGTTCATTGTGTCTGTATTGTCGTTCGTCGTCCGTCCGCGATACGACCCTCTTATTTATGTCTCTCTCTCATCTCTCTCTCTCTCTCTCTCTCTCTCTCTCTCTCTCTCTCTCTCTCTCTCTCCTCTCTCTCTCTCTCTCTCTCTCTCTCTCTCTCTCTCTCTCTCTCTCTCTCTCTCTCTCTCTCTCTCTCTCTCTCTCTCTCTCTCTCTCTCTCTCTCTCTCTCTCTCTCTCTCTCTCTCTCTCTCCTCTCTCTCTCTCTCTCTCTCTCTCTCTCTCTCTCTCTCTCTCTCTCTCTCTCTCCTCTCTCTCTCTCTCTCTCTCTCTCTCTCTCATCTCTCTCTCTCTCTCTCTCTCTCTCTCTCTCTCTCTCTCTCTCTCTCTCTCTCTCTCTCTCTCTCTCTCTCTCTCTCTCTCTCATCTCTCTCTCTCTCTCTCTCTCTCTCTCTCTCTCTCTCTCTCTCTCTCTCTCTCTCTCTCTCTCTCTCTCTCTCTCTCTCTCTCTCTCTCTCTCTCTCTCTCTCTCTCTCTCTCTCTCTCTCTCTCTCTCTCTCTCTCTCTCCCTCTCTCTCTCTCTCTCTCTCTCCTCTCTCTCTCTCTGTACTCCTCTCTCTGAATCTCGGAGGAATGAATGGCGGAGGAGAGAGGACTTCATTTGTACTTGCAAAATGCAAATTGTTACTAAGGCAAAGAGAAAAGTGAAAGGATATGAAAATGTGACGGTGGGACACCCCAGTCACCCGGGAAACGGTCTGGGACACTACAACGAACACAGTAATAGGCACCGGGGCACTGATTCGTCACCCAGGGGACGTTTTAGTATTCAAAGGCTGGTTGCAGTGTCCAAGAACGTCTCCCGATGGACGTGTCCCAGCGAGACGAACTGGGCTATTACCGGTGCACAACACTTCGCCAATGCTCATTTCGCCAAACCACACTTCGCCAAATCATTAGCCCGGCATAACACTTCGCCAAACCACACTTCGCCACAAACCTAGGTTAGGGATAGGGTTAGGGATAGGGTTAGGGTTAGGGTTAGGGATAGGTTAGGGATTGGGTTAGGGATAGGTTAGGGATAGGGTTAGGGATAGTAAGAAAATAACAGAAAGTCACAGGAAACCATTTGGGGCGAACAGTGCTAGAACAGTCCCGTCAAACAAAAATTCAAGACAGTGATTACTTGTGAACACTTTGTCACCCAAACCAGTCATTTCTTGGCGAACTGAACAGAGTGGTTTTTGGCGATATGTTACTTTTCGTGCACCAGCGGCCTTGGGGAGGGGTTGTCGGTGCTGAGAGTGAACATCAAAGGTTTGGCCTAGTGTGCTTTGGCGAAGTGTGGCGCACGGTAAGGCTGTGGGAGAGAGAACTGGGCTATTACAACGGTAAGGCTGTGGGAGAGAGAACTGGGCTATTACAACGGTAAGGCTGTGGGAGTGGGAGAGAGAACTGGGCTATTACAACGGTAAGGCTGTGGGAGAGAGAACTGGGCTATTACAACGGTAAGGCTGTGGGAGAGAGAACTGGGCTATTACAACGGTAAGGCTGTGGGAGAGAGAACTGGGCTATTACAACGGTAAGGCAGTGGGAGAGAGAACTGGGCTATTACAACGGTAAGGCTGTGGGAAAGAGAACTGGGCTATTACAACGGTAAGGCTGTGGGGGAGAGAACTGGGCTATTACAACGGTAAGGCTGTGGGAGAGAGAACTGGGCTATTACAACGGTAAGGCCGTGGGAGAAAGAACTGGGCTATTACAACGGTAAGGCTGTGGGAGAGAGAACTGGGCTATTACAACGGTAAGGCTGTGGGAAAGAGAACTGGGCTATTACAACGGTAAGGCTGTGGGAGAGAGAACTGGGCTATTACAACGGTAAGGCCGTGGGAGAAAGAACTGGGCTATTACAACGGTAAGGCTGTGGGAGAGAGAACTGGGCTATTACAACGATAAGGCTGTGGGAGAGAGAACTGGGCTATTACAACGGTAAGGCTGTGGGAGAGAGAACTGGGTTATTACAACGGTAAGGATGTGGGAGAGAGAACGGGAATATGGGCTATTACAACGGTAAGGCTGTGGGAGAGAGAACTGGGCTATTACAACGGTAAGGCTGTGGGAGAAGAATGAAGAATGGGGTGGGCTACTTTGGCTGGAATGAGTCATTGACACCTTTGCGTATCTGGGCGTCTGTGTCATGCTTATCATGATGATGGTGGCTTAACAATGTTGATAGATGGGTAAGAGTACACCATACTGGTACAACCAGTGATGATGTACTGTTTTTTGTTTTGTTTTTATAACCCGTACATGTCCTGTAATTGTGACGACGACCTGTTATCACTTGAAACACATGGAATGCTGCAGGATGTTTGTTTTACCCTTTCCATAAATTTTGTCTGTCTGTCTGACTGTGTTCTTCACGTTAACGTCCTTCCTCTAAAAGTGATTCAGACAATATTAATATATTGCAGTGTGATATTGGTGTGGTAAGTATGAGTGGTATGTCTATGAGTACATGTGTAAAAAGCATTGTAATTGGATAAGTAATAAGGTAATGATACAATCTTAAATCTACCCCTCCCATAAAGAAACCAATATAATCGAACAACGAACACTGAACTACTTTATAAAACATCTACAAGCTGAATCAAGAATACAATAGTTCTTTAGTATACAGGATATCGATCTATTCATATTGGACATTGAATCAGTAGATGATTGACACATAGATTCACCACACATACATTTAACATTTTTACAAAATTTTGTTTTGAAGGAATTCAAGCTAGGTCTATGGATTGAACTTTCAACTTCCCTGGATGAAGAAGTAACGTTACTGTTTGGTGATGCTTTTCCATTTGATTTAACATTAGGTATAAGGCAATTATGATAATGCTGAATTCATGAACAACATTTTAAAGTTTTCATGGGATGTTTTATTTATAATTGAAAAACATTCTGTCAGCTCTAAAGGAATGTGTGTGGGTGTGGGTGGGGTGGGTGGTGGTGGGGGGGGGGGGGGGGGGGAGGGGGGGGGGGGGTTGTGCGACTTTCCAACAAAATCTGAGGATACTAATGAAACAATTTGATAATGAATTCTGTGCATTTGTGTGTCTTTGTGTCTTTGTGATAGAGAGAGAGAGAGGGAGAGAGAGAGAGAGAGAGAGAGAGAGAGAGAGAGAGAGAGAGAGAGAGAGAGAGAGAGAGAGAGAGAGAGAGAGAGAGAGAGAGAGAGTGTGTGTTTTAAAAACACTGTTGTTACTTAAAAGTAAAACCCATATAACAAATATGAGGTTCCAAAAATACTATTACGTTTTGTAAATAATATACAATTTATGTGGGTATAACTGGGCCAGTAGATTACAGCTCACTAAACTCTATAAACGCACAAACAGGGCAACGTGTCACCCATGTAACGGCAATAAATCACATTTGTACCTGCTTACTCTGTGGATAATCAATCTCTGTTGTTGCTTTGACCCCCCCCCCCCCCCCCCCCCCCCCCCCTCCCCCGTCATTCCTACCCACACTCCAACTTTCCTACGTTCTGTTGAATGTGTCAAGCGATGTTTGCGTTGTTGGCATTGTGTGCTTGGTTGTCTTTGTTGTAAATACAGGTGTTGTACTTATTGTCTGAACACTCCCAGTCTGTAAACCTATTGTTGTCCTTTGCCCGATCTATGATCTCAATCCTTGCGTAATGAAGGTTTTCACTCTTCAGTTAGCCCCCCCCCCCCCCCCCCTCTCTCTCTCTCTGTATTTGTTTCTCTGTCTCTCTGTCTTATCGTGTCTCTCTGGCCTTAATGCTTAACAAATTATTTTCATAAATGATCAGACAGACTTAAGTTACTGGTAATGTAGTTGCATGGCTTGCTGTTTTATTGGCTTTTGTCATGGAGACGGTCTTTTACAATACCGAGTTCCAGGCCGTAAACACGTGTACTGCTCTAAGGATAGACACATTAAAACAAGTCGCGTGCATGTCACAATGTCCCATCTCCCCGCCCCCGCTTGTGTCCCGTGCTCTCCCGGATACGTGCGGGCGCGCGCGCGCAAGTATGTGTGAATGAAATGCGTGTGTGTATAAATATGTGGTGTGTATACACGCATGTGTCTGTATGTGCATGCTGAAGTGTGTACATGAGAGAAGTATGTGTGTATTATGTATGTGCGCGCGCACACACGCGTGTGTGTATCTGTATGTGTAGTCTAGATGAAGATGAATGGCTGTGCTGAAGGTGAATGGCGCACTGACGGCCTACTATATGCTACTCTATACTGTGGCCAATATCAACAATACACACGGCCATCAAAGCTTCAACAGCTGTGTTCATGCATATGGGTCACCGGATTTCATAATCATAATCGCATCGGTCATAAATATCAACAGTGCGTGTGCGTGCGTGCGTGCGTGCGTGTGTGCGTGCGTGCGTGTGTGTGTGTGTGTGTGTGTGTGTGTGTGTGTGTGTGCGTGCGCGTGCGTGTGCCTGTGCGTGCGTGCGTGCGTATGTGTGTGTGATTGTTTTCTTGGTCAATATTTCCATAACGAAATATTCAGTCACAAGCCCAATAGAAACTGAAGAGGAATGCAGACGAATCATTTCTTTATCAGTGATTAGTTGGCAATGAAAGGAATGCTTGCATGCACGCGAGGGGTTGCTTTATGCTGCTTGTTTGAAATGTAGCTTCTGTAAAGTTATGCCAACTTATGGTTCAGGTACATTGGGGGTAAATTTACCAATAAACGTGTCTGTAGTCTGTCTAATCGATGCACCTTTGTTACGGCACAAATTATTGTCGCCTGGCACATTTTGTCGCTGGCGACAAAACGGCGACAAAATATGCTGAACACTCTCGGTACATTTTGTCGCCCCTGTCACATTTTGTCGCCCCTGTCACATTTTGTCGTCCGGCGAGGGCAGAAGGCCATAAACAGATCTGATGATAAAATGTGCCGCGAACACCTGGCACATTTTGTCATCGTTTTGTTAAAATGTGCCGTAACACCTTTCCTTCTTGTTTTGAAGTCCCCATCCCCCGCTTATACTTAAAGGGGCACCCTGACGGATGAGTTTTTTTGTAAGAAACACGTCGAGATCACTAGGAAAACACCCTTTACAGAGATCGCAACACTCACTTTGCTCTGGTTTCCTAGAAATCAAACCGTCAAATCGGCGATTCCTTCTTGGCGGAGGTGCTGGAAGTCAAATCCTTTCTTCCTCGCCTCAGGCAGCCAACTTCATCAGGTTGAAGATTCTGCTGCACTTTGGGGGGTAGTAAGAAGATAAGAAATTAGAAAGCTGAGGAGATAGAAGTAGCCTAATGGAAAGGAAAGGAAATATAAAATAAACCTAATGTGGATCTGATTTTTTTTTAAATGGACCATAGCCTTTATTTTGTAGTATCTCGGCAAGACCAATCCGGCTACCGTAGCGGTCCCCGGGGGCGAACCCCGACTGGCACAGCTCCTGTCCTTCATTTTTCACTACTTTGATATATGGCCCCTGGTTCCAGGGCTCCCAGGGACCCCCATTTGGGGGTCTATGAAGTACTAAAGTTTTAAAGGACCCTTTAAAATAATGTGCAGGGGGTCCCAGGGATGCACTAGAAAAATTCTTTTTAGCATTCGCAATGCCACTGGGACACTATCCCGCCTCTAGGACCCTCTATAGTGAAGGAGTCCCTGGGACTCCTTGTTTTGCTGGACGATTGGGAGCCCTGAGTTACAGTTGAGGTGTTTGTGGAGGCCTCTTTTGAATGACTGAGAGGAGGCAACTACTTCTGGGAGGCAGTTCCACTGTGGGATGGTGCGGGGAAAGAATGTGGATTGTCTGTACTGTGTTCTGTGGCTTGGAATGTCGTAGGCTGTGTGGAATTTATAGAATGTGTTCAGGCGGGCTTCAGTTCTGCGGTTATCAAGAAGGGGCCATTTCAGGGTATTCTTGAGGTCTGCTGATATTGTTGTCGCATGGATGTCACGGGCCACCCATCTTGCAGCTCGGCTCTGGATTTGTTCTAAGGCGTCGATGCTGCTCTTGTTGTGGGGGTCCCAGACTGGACTGGCGTATTCCAGGAGGGGGCGTACCATAGCCTTGTAGGCCTGCTGCTTGAGCTTTTTATTATTCATCTTTAGGGCCCTCCTCAGGAAGCCAAGGGTCTTGTTTGCCCTGTTCACCACTTCGTTGATGTGGGTGTCCCACTTAAGGTCAGTGGAGATAGTCACACCCAGGTATTTAGCATGGGGTACGCTCTGGAGTTGGTGTCCGTGTAGGAAGTAGGCCTTCTCCATGGTGTTGCTGCGTCTCATCATGTGGAGAACAGAGCATTTGTTAGGGTGGAAAGCCATTCTCCATCTGTCTTCCCATGTGGCAAGCCTATCAAGGTCCTCTTGGAGCGTGCTCTGATCACTTGAGGCTTTGATGTCCTGGTGACAGATGGTGTCATCGGCAAATAAGCGGGCAGTGGAGTGAAGACCTTCGGGGAGATCGTTAATATACAGGAGGAAGAGTGATGGACCGAGCACGGACCCCTGTGGCTGGACAGGTGCGGAGACGGACTTCGCTCCACCAACGACGACTGCCATTTTCCAGTCAGCCAGAACATTCTCGATCCACCGGCAGGTTTTCTGCGAGATTCCGTATTTCCTTAGTTTGTAGATGAGGAGGGGATGGCTGACTTTTTCAAATGCCTTGGCAAAATCCATGATCAAGACATCCTCCTGGTGGCCTCTTTCCAGAGCCTCTGAGGCCTCATCCACAAACCCAACGAGTTGGGACTCACATGAGTGGTGTCTACGGAATCCGTGCTGTTCAGGACGCAGGATGTTGTTGTCCTCTGCGTATCCCATAATGCTCTTCACGATTATGTGTTCCAGGATCTTGCAAGGAACGCTTATCAGGGAGATCGGCCTATAATTTTCGGCGTTATATCTCTCTCCTTTCTTGAAAATCGGGGTGACGAGCGCTTCCCTCCAGTCAGCCGGAACCGTACCTGTGTCTAGAGATGCCTGGAACAGCACTGAGAGAGCTGGGGTTATTTCTGCTACCACTTCCTTCAGGACACGGGGGCTGATGCCGTCCGGGCCACTGGCCTTGGTAGGATCCAGCTCTTGCAGCAATTTCAGGACTCCTCCCTCTGTTATGACAATGCCCTCGCATGGCGTGTTGTTGTGGAGATGGGGCATGGGGCAGCGTTCAGCCATTTCCTGTTCTGTTCTGTTTCAGAAGGGCTGAAGGCTCGCTGAAACTGCCTGTTGAGCTCATCTGCTTTGGCCCTGTTGTCAGTCTCCAACTTCCTGTTCACCTTCAATGGGGCGACGCCAGAGTGCTCAGTCTTCCTTTGGTGGCTGAAGGACCAGAATTTTTTATTAGGCAGGGGCTGGTCGCTGGTGGTGACTGGTTCAGTGATAAGATCTTCTGTGTATCTCCAATATTGTTGGTGGATTAATCGCTTCAGGGACTTGAATTCCTCATGAAGTATTGGATTTGCTGTTTTCTTCCACTTTTTGTGGATACGGTCCCGGCGCCTGATGAGAGCCTTCGTTCTGAGATCAATCCAGGGAAGGCTTCGTTTGGCTCCAAGGGTGCGATGGGGGATGTGTTTCTGTGCACCTTCCAGTAAGCCATCCTTTAAAGTGGACCATATCTCTTCAGGGTTTGAGGTTGAGCTGAAGTCGTTCATGATGGAGGTGGACAGTGTATCTACAGAAGCTCGCATAGAGTTCCAGTCCACCCTGTTGTAGCACGGCAAGGGGCGAGGGATTTGCCGTTCCTTAGCTGGTCTCAGCTGCAGCTCCATGTAGACGATGTCGTGGTCTGAGAGGCCTGGCATAGTCTCGATGCGAGGAACTAAGCTGGGGTGGTTGGTGCAGAGCAGGTCAAGCGTGTTCTCTTGTCTGATCGGCTGCTCAACCATTTGTTCCAGGTCCAAGTCTGCCAGAATGTCCATGAACTGGTGGTGTACAGTAGGGTAAGGGGAGCCTTTCTTCAGCTTCTTGGTGTCCCAGTCCCACCCAGGGAAACTGAAATCTCCCCCAAGCACGACTATGTTCCCTGTCTTCATGACATGGATGGCAGAATCATAGAGAAGAGAAGGCGTGTGCCGTCTCTTTTCTAATGGCCGTCTGAGTTTAGAACAAATCGTTTGCACGAAATTTTTGCAATACAAGCCTTTTTTTTTTTTTTTTAAATTTTATACAGTTTAGCTAAAGGAGTTTCGCCCACAACAAAGGAAATAGCTCCATTCTTTGTAACTGCACTACAAAAAAAAAGAAAAAAGCTTCAACCAAAATGGCTACTCTATCCAGGCTCTCCACCAAGGAGGAATCGCCGTTTTGACGGTTTAATTTATAGGAAACCAGAGCAAAGTGAGTGTTCCGATCCTTGAAAAGGCTGTTTTTCTGGTGATCTCGACGTGTTTCTTGCAAAACCTCATCCGTCAGGGTCCACCTTTAAGCTTTCATGTCCAAGAGTTAGAAACTGCGTTCATAGCTTCGCATCTTGAAGTTGCTAAGCAGGCGAACTGCGTCTGAAATGTTATTTGACTTGAGATAAGCTGAGTTATTAGTTTGCGTTGAGTCAACGTTAGCATCTTAATGTGGTCAGTCCGCGCAAAGTAGTCCTGCTATGCGTGTAGTTCTGAGCTAAACCGATAGACTCCGTGTAGGCTATAGTCAAACGCATAATTATCTCTGGCAGATTAAAAAAACCTTGTCGCATTTATGCACCACAATGGTTCAACACCCATGTCACTAATGGAACTACTACAGTACATGCGATTCGCTGTCAATGCGTTGCGATTGTGACGATGCGAGTCATGATTCACGTGAAATACTTCCGTCTAAAAATAATTCTACCACTTTCGCTCTATATATTCCATAGACCCAATGCATGACTTTCACGTGAATCATGACTCACATCGTCACAATCGCACCGCATTGACAGCGAATCGTACGTAGTGTAGCAGGCCCTTAAAAGGCATCAAACCAGGTCCTGTTTGGGGGCTGAAAAATGGCCGGCGGTGGAAGGGATAATATTGAAATTTTAAATTAAGTTTATATTTTGCGCCCGCACATTCACATTCACTCACAGTCACATAGACGCACCACACACAGGCACAGTCATGTAGACACGTACACCACACACACACGCGCGCGCGCGCGCGCGCTCCCGCACACACACAGAGTCACGTACACATACACACACACACGCAGAGTGAGATTTACACACTCCAACTCTCTCTCACACACACACATTGGCTACACACACACGCGCGCACGCGCACACACACACACACACACACGCACACACACACACACAGTGACACACACACACACGCACACACGCACGCGCGCGCGCGCGTCAGTAAGGGCCCCGAATGTGCGGATGCAAAATAAATGTGAAAAGCTTCAAAATAATAACGCGACACAAATTTCAAAGTACTGAAGAGAGAATACGATTTTCTATATTCCTGCTACTTTTGGTCTCATAATCTCAACAAAAAAAGCAAAAGTTATTCGACTTAAAAAACCCACTGAACTGTCCGACATTGGGGCCTGGGGTCCAAAGTCCGGACAGTGACACCTACCCCTGGAAAGCTTAAAATGAAAGGAAATCAATGACTAGTTGATATCAATCAGAAGCTCTAAGCAATGACAGGGCTCCCAGGGACCCCCATTTGGGGGTCTGTGAAGCACTAAAATTCTAAAGGACCCTCTAAAAGAATGTGCAGGGGGTCCCAGGGATGCACTAGAAAAATTATTTTTAGCATTCTGCCTCTAGGACCCTATATGCTGTAAGTGAGGGAGTCCATGGGACCCCTTGTTTTGCGGGACAATTGGGGGCCCTGAAATGAAGACATTATAACCGCATTGTCATATTATTTTTGTTTAAAAAAGCATTATTATTTTTTTCCAAACAAAACTCAAAATAGAACCAACATTACGTAATTTTCATTTACGTCATTTAGTGTTAGAAGCTTGCATTTGGAAAATTATTTATGGTTTTCCCTAGGAGCCTTTCTAAGCCATTGTTTTTTTACACATGAACTCATATTATATCGCTGCATTATTAGAAGGCATCATTTGGCCACAGTACGTAGCCTTTTTATAAAACAACAACACCAACAAAACAACTACTGTCCGGACTTAGGACCTGTCCGACATTTGGATCCCTTACCTTATCTATACATTATTCACGCGCACCTTCTGACCTAGTGATATAATTTATTTACTCACTTGCAATATGCAAACACGATGGCTAAGATTTAATTAACTGTAAAGTAAAGCCTTTTCTATTACTGAAGCAATAACCGTATTCACCGTTTAGCCCAAACACTGGAAACAAGTGCAAGGCATCTAACCTTTATCAGTCGCTGAACGAGCGCAGTTATCATATCTTTATGACGTCAAGTATATGCGTCACACATAAAATATTGATTTTGTTCTGGTTCCAGCTTTCCCCCCCAAATTATTTGTTCTGCAGTTCTGGACAAAAATAACCAGGAGGGATGCTGATTGACTCTGAGGTTGGTTACTTTTTTGTCTAGTCTCAGTACCATCTTTCCAATTCCATTCCTTCAAGTTCAATGAAAATTTGTCATGGCGTCATGCAAGCCTAATTTGCTGAGTCTTTCGTCTAAATTAGTAAATAGAAAGCTTTGAGTTTAGAATAGACCAATCGCCACCTCGCCCTCCCCTGTCATTATTTTGATATTCTTTTGTAATTATATGACCCTTCTAGAGTATCAGTCTGGAAATCAAAAAGCAACTGAAAATGTGCCTGTCCTCGTGTGGGGCCAGGTGTTCTCGGACTAGCCGAGGGTACCCAACGGCCATATTATACTCTCTTAACCCTTTCACCGCCAGCCAAACATTTCCATTAAATCTACCTGGGTAGAGAACAAAATCGATCTGCACCATTGGGGATTCTTCTGTGACATATATAAAATAAGGTCTATGCTTAGGCCTACTTCCCAAAACTAAGACAATAGGGCCTTTGGATAATAGACCCCAATTTGATGCCTTTTAAGATGGAGACAGACTATGCGACTGCCTCATATGACTCGATCAGGTCGTGACGTTGACCAAATGTTGTTTACCGCACAGAAGAGGTCACAAGCCATCTGACTCGATCAGACTCGATCAGTGAAATTTAGAACTCGCCCTATTCGGCCCTGTCACCTGACTGAGCCCGACTGAGTCAGACCATGGACACTACATTGTAAATATAGGATCCATGGTCAGACTGATCAAGCAGGATGGTATGCAAATGAGGTGAAACGTCACGACCTGATCGAGTCACATGAGGCAGTCACATAGTCTGTCGCCGGCTTTAGTTACATAGGTGTTAAATCACTGTGGTGCTAAACTGCGACTTTGGCGGTGAAAGGGTTAATCTGTCTTGTTTTTGTTGTTGTTTTTTCCCCCCGCACAGCGAATTTTCTTCGAACTCCAATATATGTCAGTTACTACCGGTTACGGCAGGTGAATATTATTAGCAGAATAATAATAATAATCATATAGTAAAAAGCCAACTGTCCGTGTGTGTGTGTGTGTCTCTGTGTGTGTGTGTGTGTGTGTGTGTGTGTGTGTGTGTGTGTCTGTCTGAAACACGAAACGGGCCTTATAACTCCGCCGTTTTTCGACCGATTCGCTTCACATTTGCTGTGAGCCCTAACGGGGCGATGGCAACGGCAACCGAGGCGGCCGTGTCATTTGCGCGGTTCGGCAAATGCGCGAAACGCGCATCCGACGGCCTTTCGGCGCCCGTAGCTCCGGTGTTTCTGGGCCGATTGCCTTCGAATTTGGCAGGTAGATGACCGGCGACGGTGACGATCGTTGTGCCAAACCGGAAGCGAATCGGTTCAGAAACGCGCGCGCTATACGCCGCTTCACCTTTTCATGCATAACTCCGCCGTTTCTTAATCGAATTGATTCAAATTTCCTGTCAGGCTTGCTATGGCCCAGGCAACGCCTAGCAGCAAATTTGAAGAGAATCGGGAGAACGCGTCACTCTCAGAGCAGCGCCAACGGGAAACGGGGCCTTATAACTCTGCCGTTTCTTAACCGAATCGCTTCAAATTTGCTGTACTCAGCGTTACCAGTACTTGCCGTTGCCGTTACTAGGTGTTACCAGTATGGTGCATTGCCAGTACTAGGCGTTGCGCTAGTAATAATAATAAGAAGAAGCACGTTTGGAATCAGTTGAGAGTGGACATTTTTATATAGGCTTGCGTACAAGGCAAATCTAATTGGCCACCGTTTTATAGTCAACTAGCAGCAACGCCCCGCGCTTGCCACGCCCGGCGCTCTCGCTACGCTTCGCAGCAAAGTCAGAACGCCAACAATCTATGTTAGGGCGTCTTCTACTCAAGGTGAAACACCACCTTACAGAGTTTAAGGCGATTATGTCAAGCAAAAATGTGAAATATATGGTTAAAACACGACTTTCATAGACCCTAACCACTTTCAAGGTCTACCGATGTCCTTGACCTTGACCGGTACCCTATAAGCAGAACTACCAAAAGCCAATGCACATACATGGCAAGTTTGAAGTATGTAAGTACAATGGTGTAAAAGATATGGCCCCTAAACGAAATTTTGCTTTTCAAGGTCATGCGTCAAGATCAAGGTCAGCACGCTCGCAATGTTTCTACGGGACCATCTGTGTACCATGATACACCACCACCACACAAAATTTGAAGTGATTCTGTTCGCTTGTTCGCGAGTTAGAGGGTGGACAAACACACATAGACACACGTATGCATATCCACATAGAATGTTATTATATTAGTATATATTTGAAACCATTCTTTGGAGAACAAAACAATATCACTGATTGTGTTGAGCTTAGCCTAATTGGCGCGTGTTTCCGTTCTAAACAGATAAGCACTCGCTCTTATCACGATTGTTTTAATTCTTGAGAGAGCAACAATGTCACATAATATGACGTTTAGGATAATTATTAACCAGTTGAGAATTCACTCTCTCACTCTGTCTCTCTCTCTCTGTGTGTCTATCTCTCTGTCTCTCTCTCTCTCTCTCTCTCTCTCTCTCTCTCTCTCTCTCTCTCTCTCTCTCTCTCTCTCTCTCTCTCTCTCTCTCTCTCTCTCTCTCTCTCTCTCTCTCTCTCTGTGTGATATTGTGTTATTGCTATAAATAAGTTAATTTATGACTGTGAACACGTGACCATTGATACTAATCTATTATGTGCGTTACCTGAGTTATTTTATTTTACAACATAATAGCCAATTCATACTAAATTATACTATTTAAAGGAAATAGTTGTTCTTGTTCTAGAAGTAATTATTTGAAGCAATATTTTGTTGATAATCATTTCGCTATGGACGGTGATTATTATTGCATATGATGTCTAATAATCACATTATCATCATTGTTTATGCACCCTTTACACGTCCTCCCTTTCACCCGTTCGTCGTTCCCCTTTGTACTGTGGCACAAGGCCGAAGCGCAAATAAAAACCTTTCAGTGTTCAGTGTTTCCGTGTTCTCTCTCTCTCTGTACCTGCATGTACCTGTCTATAATACCATTACCTGTCGTATTGTTTTTGAATTACTGATAATAACAGTGACGTTCTATGGATAAGCAAGTCACCTCTAAATGAAATATTTTACTGTAGAGCCTACTATGATTTTACCTAAACCGATTCAAAAATTAAATCTTCGAATTGTTGAAACAAGTGTTTGGCAGTGAACGAAATCATAAATCCACAAAGCAACAGAAGTGAGCACCATTGCTTCAATCGTCTCGTATCTATTAATGTCACCACTGTTTGTTTAGAAACGAATTTATGTCCATCAACCAGGCGCTGTGTACGTGTACTTAGGTGTACCGACGCATGGTTAGGTCTGCCGTTTCCGACCATGACTGCCAGATAGAGGGGGGTGCTGGTATTCCGGCGGGCTAGAGTAGAATTTGTTTATAACGGAGATGCCTTGTCCATGGTACATACCCACTTTCTAAGTTAAAGGGATTTGAGTGGACAATTGGCGTTGTGGAAGGTCCCCAAAGGCCAACCGACCCCTTTGGCTACAGCACAAAGAGCCGCTGCAAAGGGTCCCTGGTTTCAGAGTCGTAGTGCTCCACAAAGACGAAGCAGTACCACGAGTGTCCACTTCTGTAGAACATATAGCTCCTACTGTACAGCTCTCATTGTGCTGTTGGCCCCTAACACAGGATAATGTCAACCAGTGATAAAAAGCCATTGGAGTAGGCTAAAGGGCACAGGTGTGTGCATAATTATATGGCGTTACCCCCCCCCCCCCCCTCTATGACTCATCACCATTTTGACCCACAATGTTCGTGTGATGGTGATGATGATGATGATCGTGATGACGATGATGATGATGATGACCCCGAGCATGCAGTAGGCTACGTGCATCACAATCCCTCAATGTGCTCACTCTTGGTGACAGAAAAACGTCATGGACATCTATCAGCACTGTTCTCTAGGCTACACGTTGTTTTAGGATGGTGCAGAGGTGAACGTGTTATTTAGACCAGTACTCCCCCCGTGGGGATACGGGGGAGGGGGGGGGGGGGGGAGTCTTTTGTATAAATAGTTCCCCCCACCTTCTGGAAGTTCTGTGATTGTAGCTTCCTCTAATCTGTCACTCTCTTTGACTCTGCCTTTTCCCTTTGATTACTGTAATCTACTATGTTTCTGCCTTACCGATCCATTCTCCTGCCTTTTTTCAAGAAACACTTTCAAAAAGATTTCCTCCAGCCGAAGTCGGACTTGCTGGGCCTAACTATTTCTTAGCGAAGAGCATAACTGCAGCATGACGCATCTGCGCTCTTAATTGACAGGAAAGTGTCCGGTACTACTAAACCTGGGCCTATCTCTATCTCATGTAAACGATACAGGCCTACGTTTTTTGTACCTTCTCTTGCTGTATGTTGGGGAGGAGTGGGGTTTGTCGTGGGAGGGGATTTAGGATCGGCTTAATTTGTTTGCTTTGTGATGCCCGCTTCACTAGCCAGCCTACTGGTAGGCTCAGACACTTCACACTTCACAGGGCCAGGCCTAGGCTTGTATTCTTTCTGTCCCTTTGACCATAATTTTATACAAGTCTCTTGTATACAAGTCTAGTTGTCGCCACAGACAAGCACAAGTTACGGTTCGCATTCTGCACGTGAACTTCTTTTCGTATCTGTGACAAATGCACAGCTTGTACATTAACTTATCAAGTCTGTTTAATCCGTATGTGAATAATAGATTGAACCTATACTTTCCCCCAACGACATAGCTTACTGGTGTGCACGTGTGCACACGCACGCCCACGTTTCCTTCTTAAGTCACTCACTCGTGTCACATCTCTAATATTTTCTAACTTGCCTCCTCAAGAGTCTACCGTCTCTAAATGACGTACTAAATAAGCCTTTTCAAGTTTAAAAATAATAATTCCCGGCTAAAAAGTTCTAAGTGATATTGGTAGTATGGTGTTTAAGACGTAAGAGGTCGCCTCTGTTGACTTTGATCAAGATATAACCGTTTACAGATAGAAACCATCGGGAAAACACCAACGATTTGTATCTTTTAAACTGTTAAATTCATATTGAGGCCAAGCAAAAAAAGAGGTAAACCTATCCTGCACGACTCCTCCCGACTACATTTTGTTCTTCCTCTGCACCTTTTTCACTCTCTCCTTTTTGCTCCACTCTCTCTTTTGTTGTTTGTATCATGCTCTCTGCCCTTTGACCCTGGGATGCTGAAGTATCTGGGAAACGAGGTAGTAGTACTAGACAGGTTGGTCAGTCAGTTAGCTAGTGGGGCCAGTCGTCGCGAGAGGACAAGGAGACGTCGTCTCATGATAGTCCTCACACATGACTTCTGCTGTGACGCCTATTACTACGTAGTAGGTGTGCTGCCAGGGGAGCGTCTTTTCAGTGTTAGGCCACGATTAAGCAGTATTCGTTTTTCATATAATATAACATAAATGATATGTTCCTGGAGTTGAAATAGGGAACTGTGGAAACAACATCCCTGTATAAACGGGATTCGGCTTAGTTATCCGTAGGGGAAAAAGAATGCAAATCACTGGCTGTATTTAGAAGAATTACTCACTGTCCTTTGTCCACTTAATTGAAAACAATATTTAATTCATTTCCGTTTTGAATTGAATGCGTTGGGAGTAGGCCCTATACATACACGGTAACAAGGTAAATGGCAACTTTGTTGCTGTTTATGTGCGTTGTTTCACCACATTGAAGGTAAATGGCATTAGTGGTATAATAGGCATGACAGAGATGTTATGGATATTTACCTTACTTTTACTCATAATGTCTTCAATATAATTGTTGATTGGCTGCAGAGATGTTATAGTTTTGGCTCTTTTCGGAAAATCTGTCTCTGAATTCAAGAATATTTCATCCTCTGTATTATTGTCAACAGAAAGGCCTCTGACTATATATTTTGAAACTGCTAATTTCCGATGTTCCGCTAATGACAATATATTGCTCTCTTTGTATGTTCTAAGCGTGTTAGAGTGCATAGGGACACCAAACGCTAGTTTGATAGCTTTACTGTCTATGCTTTGTAACTTGTTTAAAAGAGTATTTGAGGCACTGAAATAAACCTCTTGCCCATATGATAGTACTGATCGAACTAGAGATATTGCAAGATGCAGTAATGTTTTGGTATTTTGATTCCATGATTGTTTATTTATTATTTTTTAAAAGTTAAGTCTTTTTCTCGCTTTTGAAATCAAATATTCTATATGAACTTTCCAATTTAATTTTGATGTCAAATATACACCTAAAAACTCAACAGAATGCTTATAAACAAGAGGGTTTCCATCCAATACTAACTGAGGTAAAGTTTTAGGATTTTCACTATTATTGAATAGCATCAGGTAAGTCTTTTCATTTGATAACATCAATCCATTTTCTTTCATATATTGATTTAGATTATCAAGTTCTCTTTGTTATATGTTCTGAACATAATTAACAGATATTTTATTAGTATGTTTCCTTAAAGATGCATTGACCCATATAGCTGGCTATATCATCTGCGTATTGCACAACATTTGTTGTCTTGGATAGACAATTTGGTAAATCATGAATTAAGATACTGAATAATAATGGCGCTATTACAGGATCCTTGGGGAATCCCTGTGTCAATCTGTTTGGCTGAAGAGTAGACGTTCCCCAATCGTACGCATATTGACCTGTCTAGTAGCATATCTTTGTATATAATGATACATTATACCTGTTACACCATTGTTACTTAATTTATGTAAAAGTCTTGCGTGCCAGACACTGTCATAAGCTTTTCGTACGTCAAAGAATGTGGCAAGTGTACTTTTTCTTTTTGAGAATTGTTTCTTAATTTGAGAAGTAAGTTTAACTATGTTATCTGTTGTGCAACGTCCTTTTCTAAACCCAGCTTGACAATTAGGAATAATATTATTCTTTTCACAATGATAGAATAATCTTTTCTGTATAATTTTCTCTAAAACTTTACATGCATGAGAAGTCAAAGCTATTGGTCTATACCTATTTACTGATGATCGTGGTTTACCTTGTTTTGGAATAGGAATCACAATAGACTGCTTCCATATTTTTGGAAGAGCTTCATTTAACCAACATTTTTGGTAAAACGAGAATAGTAATTCTTTCCAAGTATAAGGCAAGTGATTCAAAAGTTGATACGATATGCCATCCAAACCATGGGAACAAAGAAAGGCAACCTTTGATATATAATATACCAGTTACAACAAAGATGAAGAGGTTAATCTATTTGTTTCTG
This sequence comes from Phymorhynchus buccinoides, assembly GCA_017654935.2. Taxonomy (NCBI): domain Eukaryota; kingdom Metazoa; phylum Mollusca; class Gastropoda; order Neogastropoda; family Raphitomidae; genus Phymorhynchus; species Phymorhynchus buccinoides. Next base: position 8,311,920 of record CM065690.1, read on the forward strand.
ACGTTCAACGCCATTTAGATTCAAATCATCTATAAAAAAAATAACTGATGGTTCAGTCTTAGACACGTCAGACAGTGGGGCAGGTTTTGTTATACCATCACTTAAAATAGAAAAGTCTTATCATTTAGGCAAAGACATCAATATTTACTTCTGAATTATACGCAATAATGCGAGCTTTAGAATGTGTCTGTTCTCTACCCTATTCCATTTATAACGTCTTATTTTGTGTTGATTCAAAATCAGTTTTACAAGCTCTGAAGCAAAGCAACAGTAACATTCGTAACGATGTTGTCTTTGAAATTAAGCATTTAATTCATTGTGTTGTTACAAAAGGTATTGGTATTGATTTTTGTTGGGTGCCATCTCATTGTGGGCTCTTTTGGAATAAGGTTGCTGATAGAGCTGCTAAAAGAGGGGCCTTCAATAACACTAACACATTTTTAGATGAGAAATTGGCATTGTCAACACATGAAAGTTACTCTTTGTTGGAAAAATCCATTTGTATCAATCCATCTGACTTTAGACCTACTATTTTGATGCATACCAGATCCATCGTTAGTTTAGTGTACAAGATACGTCTAAATTAATTGAAAACTAAATACATAGAAATTAATTGTCTGTGCACCCAGAGATTATCAATTCATCATTTACTATTAGAATGCCCAATGTTGCTCTGTAAATACCGAATGTTCAATATGGACTTTTTCATAAGTATAATAATATCAAAGGATGTCTTAAGTGACGCAGAAATTGACTTTGCTTTAATTGCTAAATTAGTGCTGTCCACGCCTATTGGAAGCTTACTGTAGATGTTTTTCTTTGTGTGTTGTAATTTTTTATTTTTTTTATAAATTGGTTCAAGTTTTGCATGTCTAAAATCACTGTTCATGTGAAAAGACATTAAATTAAAGATTCATTCATTGAAGGTAAATGGCACCTTTGTTGCTGTTTATGTGTGTTGTTTCACCACATTGAAGGTAAATGACACCTTTGTTGCTGTTTATGTGTGTTGTTTCACCACATTGAAGGTAAATGACACACTGTTTCACCACATTGAAGGTAAATGACACATTTGTTGCTGTTTATGTGTGTTGTTTCACCACATTGAAGGTAAATGACACCTTTGTTGCTGTTTATGTGTGTTGTTTCACCACATTGAAGGTAAATAAATGTGTGTTGTTTCACCACATTGAAGGTAAATGACACTTTGTTGCTGTTTATGTGTGTTGTTTCACCACATTGAAGGTAAATGACACCTTTGTTGCTGTTTATGTGTGTTGTTTCACCACATTGAAGGTAAATGACACCTTTGTTGCTGTTTATGTGTGTTGTTTCACCACATTGAAGGTAAATGGCACCTTTGTTGCTGTTTATGTGTGTTGTTTCACCACATTGAAGGTAAATGACACATTTGTTGCCTTTGTTGTGTGTGTGTTGTTTCACCACATTGTAAATGACACCTTTGTGCTGTTTATGTGTGTTGCATGTTGCTGTTTATGTGTGTTGTTTCACCACATTGAAGGTAAATGACACCTTTGTTGCTGTGTGCGTGTGATGCGCTGTTTATGTGTGTTGTTTCACCACATTTCATGTAGGCACCACTGAAGGTAAATGACAGTGTATGTATGCATGGTGGGTGGGTGTGTGAAGGTAAATGTGTGTTGCTGTTTATGTGCGTGCGCGTGCATGTGTGTGTGTGTGTGTTTGCGTGTGTTGCGTGTGTGTGTTTCACCACATTGAAGGTAAATGACACCTTTGTTGCTGTTTATGTGTGTGCATTGTAAATGACACCTTTGTTGTGTTTATGTGTGTTTCACCACATTGTGAAGGTAAATGTGTTGTTGTTTTTGTGTGTGTAAATGACATGTTTGATGTGAATATTATGCTGTTATTTCATGTTTGTAAATTGTGTGACCATGCATACACACACACACACACACACACACACGCGTGTGACACTATATGAGTGTATGTATGCACGCACGTGCGTGTGTGCTTGTGCTGGGTGTGTGTGTGTGTGTTGTTTTTGTGTGTATGTTGATGTGAATATTATGCTGCATGTTTGTAAATTGTGTGACGCACGCACACGCACACGCGCGCACACACACACACACACACACACACACACACACACACACACACACACACACAGAGCTCGCATATATATTTAGAATCATAGTGCAATACACCAAGTAGAGAACATGTCAATAAGACTTGTAACGATTTCGACCACTCGTAAATTATGTTATCTAAGAATCACACCTTATGTGGGGGTAGTTGGGATGGGTTCAACATAGTTCCCCCCGCCTTCTGGAAGTGTTGTGCTGCAAAGCCCTCTATCACTCTCTTTGACTCTGACTTTCCTTTTCTTACTGTCATCTTCTTTCCCTTTCTCTTGACTTTTATTCTGACTAATCTTCCAAATACAAATATTTCCCTCGCCTTCTGGAAGCTCTGTGCTAGCACAGTCCTCTCTTTAGGATGTCTCTTTAGTTGTTTTCCAAGGAAGCTTCACGTTGTAGTTTCTGCAATACTTCAAAAGACAATATTATCCATATGTTCTGGCAATGTGCTTTTGTTCAACGTTTTTGGAAGTCTAGTTGATTTAATGAATGACAAATGTACAAATGCACATAATATGCAAATGACAGCACCTTTAGTAATATTGGGTTATGACAAAAACTTACATATTGATAAAACTGTATATTTCATTGTGTTATTTGCCAAACAGTTCTTGTACAAATGTAAACTCGACAAGCACATCCCAGAGTTACTAGGGTTTTTAAGAAAGCTGAAATATAGATATCAAATTCGGGAATATCTTGCTAGAAAAAACTTTATTTATGACAAATTTGTTTTGGAGTGGTTGCCATACAAAGCCTTGTTCTTGGATGAAAATTAACCCACACTGTACAGTCGTCATTCTCAGACATAAAAATACCCATGTACATAAAATGAGTCATTGTTTTTTGCTGTTGATTTTTTGTCGATGCATAATGTAATACGACCCATGCATGCATATTGTTTGAACACAATATGCATCTAAGGCACTGCCTGTTCCCATATATTACCACCGCTATTTTTAATACCGTTATTTATTTACTATTGGTTTCAATGCTCAGGTTATTCCATACTAACATATGTGCATTCATGCTCGATTATGCATTCCTGTTTTGATTGTTGGTCTGCTTATTTTTATTTATTTTTTCTTAATATTTGATTTGGTCAGTTCTTGTCTTTTTTCTTTTTTGTTCTTTTTTTTCTCTTCTTCTTTTTATTGGTGTGTGTGTGTGTGTGTGTGTGTGTGTGTGTGTGTGTGCTTTTTGTCCTTTTCATATTTTATCATAAAATGTGTTGAAAAAAAAGTATAAAATAAAATATTTAGCGTAAAAAAATATCGCCGCCAAACTTTCACAGTATCCAGATGGATGATCCCGGGGTAACATAGGGTACATTACATTTCCGTTTGGCTGTCACTAATAGCTGTTCAGTTCCGTTTGGCTGTCACTAATAGCTATTCAGTTCCGTTTGGCTGTCACTAATAGCTGTTCAGTTCCGTTTGGCTGTCACTAATAGCTGTTCAGTTCTGTTTGGCTGTCATTAATAGCTATTCAGTTCCGTTTGGCTGTCACTAATAGCTGTTCAGTTCTGTTTGGCTGTCACTAATAGCTGTTCAGTTCTGTTTGGCTGTTACTACTAATAGCTGTTCAGTTCTGTTTGGCTGTCACTAATAGCTGTTCAGTTCTGTTTGGCTGTTACTACTAATAGCTGTTCAGTTCTGTTTGGCTGTCACTAATAGCTGTTCAGTTCTGTTTGGCTGTCACTAATAGCTGTTCAGTTCCGTTTGGCTGTCACTAATAGCTGTTCAGTTCTGTTTGGCTGTCACTAATAGCTGTTCAGTCCTGTTTGGTTTCAGTGTAAAACAGGATGTAGAAATTTAAAGGATACTTGATAAATACAAGAAGGCAATTTATTTATCATTATTCATTTGGTCCATCTCTGTGTCTGTCTGCCTGTCTGTTTGTCTCCCTCCCTCTCTCCCTCCCTCCCTCCCCATGTTGCTCTCCACCCTCAGGACATCTTTCTTTCTCTTCTTCTCTTTCTTCTCTCTATCTCACTCTAAAACAAAAACCAC
>CM065690.1:8321054-8328554 GCA_017654935.2 Phymorhynchus buccinoides
GAGGCGTGATGAAAAATAAAATTGTTCTAGACAGTTTGTGGCACATTGCACCAACACATGTTATGACAGGAGTAAATCGATGGGAAAAAACCTACATAGTGTATATATTTAATATCTACCTACGGTTTCTGTCTTCAGCTTGTGTAGGCGTGTGGTAAACGTATCGCTTTGTCAACGAAGAATCTCACAGGCTGTAAAAGTTCGCCCTAGATCAGCTTGAAGAGCTAAAAAGCAATATGATGATGTTATGGGTGGTGCTGGCTGTGATGATAATGATGATGGTGATGATGATGATAATGACGATGGTGGTGGTGACGATACATTATGCTGGTGGTGATCGATTAGGGGCTTGCGATTTTGTCACTCTGTGTGTGTGTGTGTGCGTGTGTGCGCGCGTGTGCGTGCGCGTGTGCGTGTGCGTGTCAGTTTCTGACCCTCTTTCTCTCCAGATCTCTAGTATAAGCTTTCAACTGTTGGTCGGCGCTCTTTTGCTATCTCAGGACACACACAAACTTCCTCTCTCCCTCTGTCAGCGACCGACCGACCGACCCTCTCTGCTTTCAAAGCTAACTTCAAAACCCACTGTTTCCCCGTCATTAAAGCTCCACTCTCTCTCTCTCTCTTCTCTCTATTGCCATTAGGTCTGTTTCTGCTATATTCCATTTATGTCATCCGTGTGTGTTCGCTTTGTATTAAGTTTTTGTTTCAATGCGCTATGAATGCTAACGTGTGTGTACGCTTTGATTTGATTTCTATCAATTTTCAGCGCCGTATAAATACTGTATGTTGTTGTGTGGTGTATGTATGTGTGTGTGTGTGTGTGTGTGTGTGTGTGTGTGTGTGTGTGTGTGTGTGTGTGTGTGTGTGTGTGTGTGTGTGTGTGTGTGTGTGTGTGTGTGTGTGTGTGTGTGTGTGTGTGTGTGTGTGTGTGTGTGTGATAGAGAGAGAGAGAGAGAGAGAGAGAGAGAGAGAGAGAGAGAGAGAGAGAGAGAGAGATTGGGTGGGGCATTCAGGACACTGACGCACAAGTCAGTGGAACTGTATGGCCTTTTGTGCTAAATTATTCCCAGGTCCTAAAGTGTAGGTCTATTCTTTTCCCTTGTAAAAAGAAGATATACCCAGGTTTTCTCCAGTGTTTATTTTAATCACAACTACTGTGATAAACATCGTAAAACCTGCTGTGATAGCCTTGGGTTTAAAGTGTGTACAATACACTGATAATGAAAATAATACTTTTCGATACACATTATTTCAACTACGCAAAACAGTGGCTGCTGCGTTTTAAATCAGCATTGACAGAAAAGTATGCAAAGTCAGGCCTCACAGTATAAGTTTTGAAGTTCAAAATTCACGTTCACGTTTTTCCAGTGCATGGCGAGTCGAAGCCATCGGACACGCTGTCTCCTTGTGTCCGTTTATCAATGTGATTCTTCGGTCATCAACCCAGCAATTAGAAACAAAGCTGAAACGAAGATGGCGTCAGCACTAATGATGCGAGTGGACATCTTTCCACATTAGGCCTAATGGACATAGACTTTTATCACACCCTGCTATCTCCCTGATATTGCCAGATGATTTTATTATTTTTTGGTTCAGAGGATCAACAACTGCTGACAGAGGCTCCTCTTGTGTGCAGAGAGCAATCGTTGTGTTCATACAGCCTTTTAGTGGTTTTCTCCCGAATGATGCCGTTTTGATGAAAGGAAGAACCGATTCCATCGTGACCTCTGGGTTTGGGTATCAGTCCTTGTGTTACAGTTTTCAGAGTGTTGTACTTGGGACTGTTCTGGACTGATGCATGTGTCTCCGCTGCACAGATTGTATCCGAGACAATCCGTGCAGGGAGACAATCCGTGCCGCCTAGACGGCACGGATTGTCTCCGCTGCACGGATTGTCCACCTGTGTCGACCTGTCTCCAGTGCTAGCTTTCTTTCTCTTATTTTTCTGTCACTTTCTCTTTGTCACTGTCTCTCTCTGTATTTCTCTGTCCCTCTTTCTGTTTCTCCATGCAAGCGTGCCTGCGTGATTGTGCGTACACGCGCGTGTGTGTGTGTGTGTGTGTGTGTGTGTGTGTGTGTGTGTGTGTGTGTGTGTGTGTGTGTGTGTGTGTGTGTTAATTTAACGTCTATCCACAATTCGTGATATATATTATTAGAAGCTAGTCCAATTACAAGAATTGGTGATCTTCTAAAAACATGCGCTCTTCACACACACACACACACACACACACACACACACACACACACACACACACACACTCTCTCTCTCTCTCTCTCTCTCTTTCTAATGCAAACATGAAAAATCGGTTCAGAAGTTTGTGGAAATTGAATTAGTCTTATATTTCTTTGAAACATTTTAATTAAAAAATGAGCACATGGAAACAGATAAAACCACTCAACATCAATATCATAATTTTTATAAAATCATCATAATCCCTGAAGTAACGAGAGATGTCTGAAACGTTGCTGGAATAATCAAATCAATTACATATAAACAAGGTATGTCACCATGCTTGTTTTTCTTACAGCAAACACCCCTTATCTACAATCAATATATTGACCACGATCAGTTTCTAAACTCACCATCAATCCCTTAAAAGTAACGACAATTTCCTGCAACTTTGCAAGAATAATGGTCAATACATGTTTCTGACATACAAAGCAAAAAGCAAGGTATGCCGCCATGCTTATTTATTTTTGTTTTATAAAAAAAAAGACTTATTTAACACGCAATCGGAATTCAATATTTTAACCTCCAGCAGAGACTACAATCATCATAAGTCTGTCAAATGTAATAACAATTCCCTGATATTTTGCAGGAATAATGTGTTCTTGTCACATAAAAAACAATTAAGGTTAACTTTAAAAAAGAAAAAAGAGGAAATATATCCAAATCCACTGAAAAATCAAAATTTTGACCACGATCAGAGACTAAAATCACCATAAGTCTTTCAAAAGTAATTACAATTGCCTGAAACTTAGTACGAATAATGGTTAATATGTTTCAAACATATGAAAGCAAAAAACAAGGCATATCACCATGCTCATTTTTGAAATAAAGAAGAAAGACTTATTAACCCCCAACCTAAAATCAATAACTTGACCTCCATCAGATACTAAAATAATCATAAGTCCCTTAAAAGTAATCACAATTACCTGATTCTGTGCAGGAATAATGTTTAATATGTACTTGTCACATAAAACAACAATCAAGGTACATCATCATGTTTATTGTTTTTACATAAAGAGCAAATACAATCCAAAACCATGAAAGATCAAAATTTTGATCATGATCAAAAATCATCATGAGTCCCTTAAAATTAATTATAATTGCCTGAAAATTTGCAGGAATAATGATCAATAATTTTGTTATATTACTGTCATATAAAACAAACTACCAAGATACATTGTTATGCTCTGAAATAAAGCGGTTATGAATTACTGCTCTACCTCCATTTAAATCCGTACTACGATCAGAGATCAAAATTATCTTAAATTTTAGACCTTTAAAAAGTAAAAGGATTAGCCTGAAATTTTGCTGGAATCGTACATAAACGCAAGCGCACGCACACAAACGCACACACAAACGCACGCACACACACACATACACACACACATACACACATACATACACACATACACACACGCGCGCGCGCGCACACAGACATACATGTACGTATGCTACCGAAGTGTTGGTGAGTTTTTACCTTCACACACACGCGCGCACTCGCGCGTGTGCACACACGCTCGTGCGTATATGTGTGGGCGCGCGCGCACACACACACACATAGATCAGAAACCAAAGTCATCATGCTCAGTGCGGATAAAGCCACAGACCTTAAAGTATTTAGCATCCGTGGGATAAAGCATTATTATTAACGTGACGTAATCCTTATTCCTGACCCCCACCCATCTCCTCCGAAGCATGTGTAATAAATTGATAATTTTGACTTAGACAATTTTTAGTGCTTTGTTCATTGTACAAACTATTTAGTACAGGGAATATGGTTTCGTGTTATGCGAAGACTTTTGGAAATGAGGAAACGAGAAAAAAGGAAAAAGTTAATTCTACTTAGTCTCTTGTTACTCTATTTCACAAGTCTCTTGTTACTCTATTTCACAAGTGTCTTGTTACTCTATTTCACAAGTGTCTTGTTACTCTATTTCACAAGTCTCTTGTTACTCTATTTCACAAGTCTCTTGTTACTCTATTTCACAAGTCTCTTGTTACTCTATTTCACAAGTCTCTTGTTACTCTATTTCACAAGTCTCTTGTTACTCTATTTCACAAGTCTCTTGTTACTCTATTTCACAAGTGTCTTGTTACTCTATTTCACAAGTGTCTTGTTACTCTATTTCACAAGTCTCTTGTTACTCTATTTCACAAGTGTCTTGTTACTCTATTTCACAAGTCTCTTGTTACTCTATTTCACAAGTCTCTTGTTACTCTATTTCACAAGTCTCTTGTTACTCTATTTCACAAGTCTCTTGTTACTCTATTTCACAAGTCTCTTGTTACTCTATTTCACAAGTGTCTTGTTACTCTATTTCACAAGTGTCTTGTTACTCTATTTCACAAGTCTCTTGTTACTCTATTTCACAAGTCTCTTGTTACTCTATTTCACAAGTCTCTTGTTACTCTATTTCACAAGTCTCTTGTTACTCTATTTCACAAGTGTCTTGTTACTCTATTTCACAAGTCTCTTGTTACTCTATTTCACAAGTCTCTTGTTACTCTATTTCACCCTTACAAAGCGCTTTTCTTTTTATAGTCAAAGTCATCTATCTTCATCTTAGGCGGGTTTTACTCTAAAAGACAACTTGTCACGTGAAAAAACATTTGAGTCAAAGGAGCCTATTTTTTACGTGATCCAGTTTGAACCAGAATAAAGAGGCCACGAATTTTGTGTCAAAATCGACCATGTGACAAAATCGACAAATACTCCTAAGTCTTTACATCATTGAACTATAATGGTATAAATCATACACAAACACGTCGGAATGGTAAATATCGTAACCTTCGGATGCATAGTTTTATTACCGGACTTTTAAAAAAAAAACTTCACACGAAAGCTAGCACTGGAGACAATCCGTGCTGTAAGGGTCGACACAGGTGGACAATCCGTGCAACGGAAACAATCCGTGCCGTCTAGGCGGCACGGATTGTCTCCCTGCACGGATTGTCTCGGAGAAAATTTGTGCAGCGGAGACAATTTGTTCCGCCACAGCATGGACTCATGAAAGGACAAAAAACTGATTTTCATCAGTGCTTTTTTACTCTCATTTGCAAGAACACAAGTAGGCCTTCCCGAGTGAAAGCGATGTGTGCGTGTGCGTGTGTGTGCGTGCGTGTGCGTGCGCGTGCGCGCGTGTGCGCGCGGGCGTGTGCTCGCGCGCGCGTGTGTGCGTGCGCATGTGCTTGCGTGTGTATGTTTGTGCATGTATATGGTCTATGTCTGAGGACATCACTGGGTCAGGTTTAGCAGGTAGGGGGCCAATCTGTGGTAGGCTGAAGTAAACATGGATGGAATCCAGTTTTGAAAAGAACTAATAAACCTTGTTCGATCATCAATCTGTGGTAGGCTGAAGTGGGTTATATTGCAAACATGGATGGAATCCAGTTTTGAAAAGAACTAATAAACCTTGTTCGATCATCAATCTGTGGTAGGCTGAAGTGGGTTATATTGCAAACATGGATGGAATACAGTTTTGAAAAGAACTAATAAACCTTGTTCGATCATCAATCTGTGGTAGGCTGAAGTGGGTTATATTGCAAACATGGATGGAATCCAGTTTTGAAAAGAACTAATAAACCTTGTTCGATCATTTGGAGTCGGCACTCGGATTTGTGCAAAAACCAAGATCATGAAATAATGCGTGCACCTAGACAGATAACGAACGAAAAAGGGGGACAGTTGCAATAAAATAAGTGTTCGTATGTCGTAAGTGTGTATAGGTAACAAAATAGCGGTTAGTTCTTTTGCATATTGTTTTTGTATGTCGGTAAAACGCATCATACATTTATCTTTTTTTTTAGGTTCCTGTGAGAGAGAGAGAGAGAGAGAGAGAGAGAGAGAGAGAGAGAGAGAGAGAGAGAGAGAGAGAGAGAGAGAGAGAGAGAGAGAGAGAGAGAGAGAGAGAGAGAGAGAGAGAGAGAGAGAGAGAGAGAGAGAGAGAGAGAGAGAGAGAGAGAGAGAGAGAGAGAGAGAGAGAGAGAGAGAGAGAGAGAGAGAGAGAGAGAGAGAGAGAGAGAGAGAGAGAGAGAGAGAGAGAGAGAGAGAGAGAGAGAGAGAGAGAGAGAGAGAGAGAGAGTATTCTAATTGCACAGACAAACATCCTTACAATATCCGAAGGCAAACAAACAAATTTGAACACAATAATTGTTATAAACAACATAAATCATGCAGAGCTATAAAAATCACACACACACACACACACACACACACACACACATACACACACTATGAAATGTAGGCCACAGCCGTAAAGGAATACACAATATAAAATGTAGACCACAGCCGTAAGGGAATTAGAATTTTCTTTTTATGGGCAGCGGCTCTTTTCTTTTCTATACTGAAAACAATCTGTTCAGAATTTTGCAATCATTAATGGGTCCAAACATTGAAAGAAGCGTGACATAGTATTACGGTCATTTCTCTGAGTAAGTAGTGAACGTGGAAACACGGCTTCACGTACAAGTGAACTATGTGAATATGCATGACAAGCATAGATCAAATGAATTTCATTTTCCTCACTTGCACCACATAATGGACAAGATCGTAATTGTCTGTTAGGTCAAGTGATAATGTTTTCCTTTCCTACTGCGGGATGAATGTCCCGGAAAACATCAACGAGCGTGTAAGATGCTTTGAAAGTGCTAATCACCCACGTATTTTCAGAAATATGAGCGCATGGCTCCATTGAAATGGCAAATGACGCCATTTTGCAACGACACGTGTGTCAAGCTACTAACCCATGAAAAGACTACTATTATTTTCAGCAGTTAGTAGTATTATTACTACTAACTGATGAAAATAATAGTAGTCTTTTCATGGGTTAGTAGTAATACTAAGGTTTTCATCATATAGTAGCTTGGCTTTACGACTATCTAGTGAAATGATTCCTGTGGGAAATTATGTCCTCTCTCTCTCTCTCTCTCTCTCTCTCTCTCTCTCTCTCTCTCTCTCTCTCTCTCTCTCTCTCTCTCTCTCCCTCCCTCCCTCTCTCTCTCTCTCTCTCTCTCTCCCCCCCCCCTCTCTCTCTCTCTCCCCCCCCCTCTCTCTCTCTCTGTCTAACCTCTGACACTGGTCACTTTGGCCTAATTTTACCGTTTGAATGCTAATTAGTGTATTAGGAGCTCATTTGAACAATTGTTGATGTGGTTGACCAGTGGTCAGTGTCACTGACCAGTGGTCACTTTGGCCTATTTTCACTGTTTGACTGCAAATTAGTGTATTAGGAGTTCAAATGAACAATTTTTGATGTGGTTGACCAGTGGTC
>CM065690.1:8331054-8343554 GCA_017654935.2 Phymorhynchus buccinoides
GTTTTCAGCAGATAGTAGCTTGTCAAGTTACTACTAACTGATGAAAAAAATAGTAGTCTTTTCATGGGTTAGTAGTAATACTAAGGTTTTCAGCAGATAGTAGCTTGTCAAGTTACTACTAACTGATGAAAAAAATAGTAGTCTTTTCATGGGTTAGTAGTAATACTAAGGTTTTCAGCAGATAGTAGCTTGTCAAGTTACTACTAACTGATGAAAAAAATAGTAGTCTTTTCATGGGTTAGTAGTAATACTAAGGTTTTCAGCAGATAGTAGCTTGTCAAGTTACTACTAACTGATGAAAAAAATAGTAGTCTTTTCATGGGTTAGTAGTAATACTAAGGTTTTCAGCAGATAGTAGCTTGGCTTTATGACTATCTAGTGAAATGATTCATGGGTTGGAAATTATGAACTCAGATAGTCTTGGCTCTCTCTCTCTCTCTCTCTCTCTCTCTCTCTCTCTCTCTCTCTCTCTCTCTCTCTCTCTCTCTCTCTCTCTGTGTCTGTCTGTCCGTTTGTCTGTCTGTCTGTCTGTCTGTCTGTCTCTCTCTCTCTCTCTCAACACATTTTGATGTGGTTGACCAGTGGTCAGTGTCACTGACCAGTGGTCATTTTGGCCTATTTTCACTGTTTGACTGCAAATTAGTGTATTAGGAGTTCAAATGAACAAGGTCTGATGTGGTTGACCAGTGGTCAGTGTCACTGACCAGTGGTCACTTTGGCCTATTTTCACTGTTTGACTGCAAATTAGTGCATTAGGAGTTCAAATGAACAAAGTTTGATGTGGTTGACCAGTGGTCAGTGTCACTGACCAGTGGTCACTTTGGCCTATTTTCACTGTTTGACTGCAAATTAGTGTATTAGGAGTTCAAATTAACACATTTTGATGTGGTTGACCAGTGGTCATTTTGGCCTATTTTCACTGTTTGACTGCAAATTAGTGTATTAGGAGTTCAAATGAACAAGGTCTGATGTGGTTGACCAGTGGTCAGTGTCACTGACCAGTGGTCAACCACCTTAAAAATTGTTCATTTGAACTCCTAACACACTAATTAGCTGTCAAACAGTAAAAATAGGCCAAAGTGACCACTGGTCAGTGACACTGACCACTGGTCAACCACATCAAAATGTGTTCAATTTGAACTCCTAATACACTAATTTGCAGTCAAACAGTGAAAATAGGCCAAAGTGACCACTGGTCAGTGACACTGACCACTGGTCAACCACATCAACAATTGTTCAAATGAGCTCCTAATACACTAATTAGCATTCGAACGGTAAAATTAGGCCAAAGTAACCAGTGTCAGAGGTTAGACAGAGAGAGAGAGAGAGAGAGAGAGAGAGAGAGAGAGAGAGAGAGAGAGAGAGAGAGAGAGAGAGAGAGAGAGAGAGAGAGAGAGAGAGAGGGGGAGAGAGAGAGAGAGGGAGGGAGGGAGGAGAGAGAGAGAGAGAGAGAGAGAGAGAGAGAGAGAGAGAGAGAGAGAGAGAGAGAGAGAGAGAGAGGACATCATTTCCCACAGGAATCATTTCACTAGATAGTCGTAAAGCCAAGCTACTATATGATGAAAACCTTAGTATTACTACTAACCCATGAAAAGACTACTATTATTTTCATCAGTTAGTAGTAATACTACTAACTGCTGAAAATAATAGTAGTCTTTTCATGGGTTAGTAGTATTAGTAAGGTTTTCATCAGATAGTAGCTTGACACACGTGGACGTTCAGCGCGTTACGAGTTATGTCCCCTGATGGGCATTCCCCGATTGAACTTGCGTCTCTCTCTCTCTCTTTCTCCCTTTTTTTTTTGACGAAGCTGTGGCGGCACGGATTGTCTCCGCTGCACGGATTGTCTCCGAGACAATCCGTGCAGGGAGACAATCCGTGCCGCCTAGACGGAGACGGCACGGATTGTCTCCGCTGCACGGATTATCCACCTGTGTTGACCCTTACAGCACGGATTGTCTCCAGTGCAAGCTTTCTTTCTCTTATTTTTCTGTCACTTTCTCTTTGTCACTGTCTCTCTCTGTTTTTCTCTGTCCCTCTGTTTCTGTTTCTCCATGCAAGTGTGCCTGCGTGAGTGTGCGTACACGCGCGCGCGCGCGCGCGCGTGTGTGTGTGTGTGTGTGTGTGTGTGTGTGTGTGTGTGTGCGCGCGTGTGTGTGTGTGTGTGTGTGTGTTCATTCGTTCATTCTTTAATTTAACGTCTTTCCACCTTACAGTGATCTTAGACAACAACAACAACAACAAATACAAATAAAATGTATGTGTATGATTATGTGCAAATGTCCGTTTAAGGGGGTTTATGGGTGTGCGTGTAGGAAGATACGGGAGGATTGTTAATCTATGCATGCATATAATTTACATGAATAAATGGAGTGAGGGTATGTGTATCTGAGTACCTGTATGATTTAGACCCTATGTTAATGAAACGTCAGTGAAATACATAAACTTAGAATTACTTCTAAACATTTAAAGGTGAAAAAACAATAAATGAACAATATTAAACTCCAAAAAAGGAAAATAAAATACTTAACAAGAACATCAAAGCAAAGGTCCAATTGGGCTCCTAATAAGTCCCTGAATAACTTCTAGAATCTTTGATTCATCACAAAGAATGTCTTCATAGGCTGTCATTGATGGTTTCGTGTCCGACAACCAAGCAGGTAAATCGTTTTTCATATGTTCATAAAGATAAATCACATGGAAAGGTGTAATATGATGGCCACAAATGCAGGTTACATTTTTACAGAATTTTGTTTTCAGTGCATCAAGCCTGAATAACTTTTTAGAATCCGCCCTTGATGAAGATTTTGTCCTGTTTTATAATCCATTAGCTTTTAAAATGATTTTCCTTTTTTGTTCTTTTTTTTTATAGATGTCTCAGTTTGTCTTCTAAACACAGAATCCCAGGATGCTTTTTCTAAAAGACTGTAATTTTCATGTAGCGATAAAGGAATATGAACTTTTGCTAAACTGTTTTTAGTGGCTGCGATATTTTTTGCTAACCGATCAACTCTTTCATTTGCAAATAATCCACAATGTGATGGGACCCAACAACAGTCAATAGAAGAACCACGCAAAAACAAAAAATTAATTAAATGGTGAATTTCTTATATAAGTTCTCCTCTCACTCTTGTATGGGAATATTTTAAGGCTTGTAAGACAGATTTTGAATCAACACAAAATAATATCTGAAAGATGGAAAATGGAAAACTAAGAAGATAATTTAATGCCATAATAATGGCAACAAGTTCTGTGGTAAACATTCTTTCCTATATGATATGATTTCTCTATTTTTAACGATGGAATGACGAATGCAGCACCTGATAAATGATTGTCAAGTACAGAGCCATCTGTATATATTTTGAGATGATTTACATAAGTTTCATTTATATGTGTCTTAACATATGTTGGTAGCAAAGGCCCATCACATTTTCTTAAATCTGTGTATTCAATATCATAAGAAGCATTACCAAGCTCCCATTTAGGAATTGTGCTATAAGTTATCTGACGGGCTACTTTTCTGGGTTCAACACCCGCATCTGTAAACAAATCAGACGTATATGAGCCTATTGTTTTCAGAGAATCAATTTTCTGTGCCCGCTTAGGAAAGTCTATTTCTGATTTTAATTGAGTTTCCTTTACACACGAATTTTGTGTTGTATGACTTCTTAGAATATGTTTTGCTGACGTAAGTTTCATATTTTCTTCAAATGGTAATATTCCAATTTCTGTGTAAGTTCTTAATGTTGAGGCATGAACAGGAACACCCAGAGCTAACTTGTAAGCTCTGCAACTTTTTGATAAAATATTTTGGGGGCTGAAAAAAATATTTTCTGAGCGTAAGATAATTTAGATCTTACAAGTGCAGTTACTAAATGTGTGAGTACTTTACTATCTTTTCCCCATGGTTGTTGACTTACCATTTTAAGTAAATTTAAACCTTTTCTGACTTTTGTCAGAACACTTTCTAAATGGTAGTTCCAGCTCAATTTAGAAGTTAAATTTACTCCTAAAAATGTTACAACTTTTTTATATTCAAGGCGGAATCCATAAATTTGAAAAGAAGGTAGAGGGTTAGGGTCATAACCAGTATTGAAGAGAACCATATGCGATTTTTCAGGCGAAAGGGCTAATCCGTTTTCATTCATGTACTTACTAATTTTGTCCAGTTCATGTTGATATATCTTTCTAATATAGTTAATTGATCAGAGAGAGACAGTCACAAAGAGAAAGTGACAGAAAAATAAGAGAAAGAAAGCTAGCACTGGAGACAATCCATGCTGTAAGGGTCGACACAAGTGGACAATCCGTGCAGCGGAGACAATCCGTGCCGTCTAGGCGGCACGGATTGTCTCCCTGCACGGATTGTCTCAGAGTCAATTTGTGCAGCGGAGACAATCTGTGCCGCCACAAAGGCCAAAAAATCATAGGGTCGGCCGGAAAAAAACAGGGTAGGTCGGGATACCGTAACCACAACTTTTGTTGTTGTTGGCCTTACTGTTATACCGATTACAGTTTAATTAATTCATCCCAAGTCTAAATCTTATTACTGCCAAAGACAGTACCGTCGTACATGAAGGGACGATAAATAAGCTTCGTTGCATTGATATCTTTAAAATGTCTATTTTCGTTAAATCGTTCACTTGTACATATTTTGTTATGCCATTCTTGTTTATACAATCTTGGAGACGTTCTTTCAAGACTCTTAAAAACAAAACAATCTTTGCTTCATACTTGTTCTATCCACACATAACCAAACCCATATCGAAATAATTGCAGCTTGACATGTAGCCTACCTCTGGGCACGACGTTAAAGTTAAAAACGTAAGCTAAAAGACAGGCGTAAAATTGAAGACTGCAGAAACGTCAACCGGTACTTCTTATTTTCACTTTTCATCTCTCATACAAACATTTGACTGGAAAACCTATACACGTTTAGAAAGAAGAAAGCTTGAATTTTGCAATGAAAGTAAAGAAAACAACTTGCCTTGAATATGGTGACAGCAGTAATCCAGTAAAGCACTTTCACTGTGGCTGCAGCTAACCCCACCCCCACCCCCATCCGACGATGATCTGTCACTGCTATTCGTGTCAGACATCACAAAACCATGCAGTCGAACCCTTTTCCTTCACTTTGCGACACGAATACAAGCCTAATTACCTTCCTAGTCTGCATCAGAGTAGCTATCGGCAACATATCATCCTCATCCTCACAATCACTACTTTCATCACTCATTTTCACACAAACAAATGCAAACTGATTGATAAAATGTAGATCCAGACAGCAGGAAGTCGAAATACGAGTGCTACGAGCTTTCTGATTGGTTAGCTGTATTCGCTTATTGGATTGTCCAAAGTTCAGCGCGAAATATGAACTGAGCCATGATCGTGGCCCATCGAGCTCGTGCCAACAGGGATAATTATTAAATTCCTCTCTCATCTAGCTGCTTCAAATGGATATACATAGCTTTATGTATACTGCTATTTTCCATTTCTAATAACTTTAACCGATGTTTCACAGCCTTCATGATTGTACTAATAAAAAGAGGATGTCTACCTAATTCCCCATAGATATTGACAAAGCACCAAACAAAGCACCAATTACATAGATCTAGAGCAAGATCATTTCGATGGATCCTCTTTATCAATTCATGGACTGACGCTAATTAGGCCTATGTCAAATTTTTATGAGGTCATTTCTTTGATGACATCACTTATTAACGCGAATTAAAGACCTCATGGTTGAACATTAATTTGAGAATATCAATTGATCAGCATACATCTAAGTGCATAAACAAGTTAAATAAATAATATCAAATTCATGATAAATGGCTTGAAAATATGGAGTTTCATCCTGCCAAGTGCCAAACCCTGACAGTCACCAGGAGTAGGAACCCCCTACAGTTCTCGTACAGCTCTCTTGAGGATGTTAGGGAGGTCAAATATCTCGGGTTGAACATCACCACTGAGATCACCTGGGACAGCCACATAAACAATATCTGCGCCAAGGCAAATAAGACCTTAGGATTCCTCAGGCAGAACTTAAAGATTGGCAGCACCAGCATCAAGGAACGAGCTTACAAAGCTTTTGTACGTCCCTTGCTCGAGTATGCATGCTCCGTCTGGGATCCATACACGGAGGAGAATATTGGAAGGCTGGAAGCAGTCCAGTGCAGGGCAGCTCGCTTTGTGCTCAACCAGTTCAGGCCAACGTCCAGCGTAAACACCATGCTGGAAAACCTGGGCTGGGACTCTCTGGAGAGCAGACGGCAGAGAACCAGGCTCTCCATTCTGCACAGGATAAACACCGGCGCTGTGCACTGCCCCAGCCTCCAAGCCAAGCTCTTCCTCCTCGGCAGCGACGTGGCCACAACCTACAATTCAAAAGATTACAATGCCGCACTAAATACCGATCAAATGCACCAGTGGATAGTTTGCATCTTGGCAAACTAGTATACCAAATTTGATGGTGATAGACTGAATAGTTTTCGAGAAAAACGGCGGGCCTGTGACACAAAGGGCCTAGGGCACAGTGGGTAATGTAATACTAATACATCAGTGGATAGCTTGCATCTTGGCAAACTAGTATGCCAAATTTGATGATGATAGACTGAATAGTTTTTGAGAAAAACGGCGGGCCTGTGACACAAAGGGCCTAGGGCACAGCGGGTAATGTAAAACTAAATACATCAGTGGATAGCTTGCATCTTGGCAAACTAGTATGCCAAATTTGATGATGATAGACTGAATAGTTTTTGAGAAAAACGGACGAATAGCCGGACGGACGGACGGACACCGGACGGACCAGACAGAAACAATAGTTCCCCGAACCTTTGGCTCAGGGACTAAAAGCATTGACAGAAAAACGAAGAGAGAGAGAGAGAGAGAGAGAGAGAGAGAGAGAGAGAGAGAGAGAGAGAGAGAGAGATGATAGGGAAGCCCATGAAGTTTTTATAAGTAAGGCAGCGACTGGCCACCAGTCGGGCTTCAAAGGTAGACCCAAATGGTCGCCGGCGACCATTCGGGCTGGCGTCCATTTGAACATCTATATTGCTGCCCGAATAGTCGCCAGCGTCCATTCGGGCTGGCGTCCATTTGGACATCAACAAATCCCTTTCTTGCTAGACAAGCCCATATGTTATCACGATTTACAGAATCGAATGCTTTCTGGTAGTCTATAAAGTCTACACTTTGCCTTTTCCCTGTGCCAAGCTTTTCTGTATTATGCTGTACAGAGTGAAGATATGGTATACCGTAGAATAGCCTGCTCGGAAGCCTGCTTGTTGCTCTGTAATTTGTTTAGTTTTTTTTTCTATCCAAGCGTTTAATCTTTTATTCAGAATATATGTGAAAATCTTGCTGACTAGAGAGAGAGAGAGAGAGAGAGAGAGAGAGAGAGAGAGAGAGAGACTGTGTGCACGTGCGCGCGTGTGTTTTGTACGTGCGCACTGTACTATGCGCTATAATTGACATGGAGGTATTAAATCAATGACTTCGATGAATGTGTTTTAATTTAATGTCTTTTCACACGAATAGTGATTTTATGTGTGTGTGTGTGTGTGTGTGTGTGTGTGTGTGTGTGTGTGTGTGTGTGTGTGTGTGTGTGTGTGTGTGTGTGTGTGTCTATGTGTGTGTGTGTGTGTGTGTGCGTGTGCGTGCGTGTGCGAGAGAGAGAGAGAGAGAGAGAGAGAGAGAGAGAGAGAGAGAGAGAGAGAGAGAGAGAGAGAGAGAGAGAGAGAGACTATGTGTGCATTTGTGTTCGCGCGCGTGTGTGCGTGCGTGCGTGCAAGTGTTTTGTGCATGCGTACAATAGAAGATATTCGATTTGTAAACTTGTCCGTATGTTTTAATCTAAGCTTACCTGTTATGAAGACTGCACGCTCCACACACGGACAAATACGTATACACGCACACGAACATGCAGTGCACATACGCGCGCGCGTATGCACACACAAACACACTCGCGCGCGCGCATAGAAGCATTACAAACACAACACACATACAGAGACACACAGTCACACATATACACACACAGACACACAGACACACACTCACACACAGACAGACACACACACACACGCACACACGCACGCACGCACACACACGCGCGTGCGCGTGCGGGCGTCAGTTTTTAACTGGCATCGCTCCAAGAAGCCCCCTCCCCCGCTTCTCCCCACCCCCCACTTTCTAGGTCCAAGTGACAGCCGTGTGCTTTGTTGTCTCGTTCAAAGCGCTTGACCTTTTTAACGGTGCTTTTTTTAAGTGGTGGTGTATTTCCCCTCTTTTGCTCATTGATCGTTGTGACTCAACACATTGGCAGAGGCTTGCACGATTCAACCCCCCCACCGAGAATAGAAGAAGAAGAAGACTATTTCATCGAAGAACTGATACTTTTGGTATGCGTTGGTGTAGGGCTGCTCGTGTGTTGGTATGGCAGGTGAGGCCAGTACAGCACCTTCGCGTGTTGTGTTTCCTTTTCGTCCTTTCATTGTTTCGCTGTCAGTTTCAGTTTCACAGTTCTCTTTGTGATGAGTTGATGTGATGCTTTTCAGCTGTGAGTGTTGAAGATTCTCTGAATGATGGTTTGTACATTTTCTTGGTTGGGCCCTAGTTATCTTTGTGTAGAACTGATAATTATAAGCCTAGTAGGCTTATTGCTCGTCTCCGCATAATTATTTAAACTTGCCGTTATGTGTGCAATGCTACGTACGTCGTCTTTGTCAACGTGTGTTGTCAGGTAGTCATGATTTGTCACCCATTTCCAAAGACGGGCTTTGTTGGTTTTCAGTTTTGTTTTTGCGTGGTGATATTTCTCTAATCTACTTTCTCACTTCGTGTTAAACGCACACAAATAGCTGCGTTCAGCTGTGTGAGTGTATCGAGTGTGTGTGTGTGTGTGTGTGTGTGTGTGTGTGTGTGTGTGTGTGTGTGTGTGTGTGTGTGTTCGTGCGTGCATGCATCTGTGAGTGCATGCGTGCGTGCATAATTTTCCTTGTTTGATTTTGTTTACAGTTGAATGCGAATAGTGGAATGGAATCATTGAAAGGAATGGGGTGGGGGCAGGGGTTGTAAGAATAAGAAATGTTCATTTTTTAGGCCTATGAAGCTTTTTGTGTGTCCGATTTCACGATAGTCTTATTTGTGTTTTTGCAATTTTATTTAGAGGTGTTGAAACAACGAAGTAATCTATGTATCAATTTTAAGCTTTGATCTAATTTTAATTTGTAGTGTTCTAGATAAGAGTGCAAAAGGAATAGTAATAAGTCACAGAGAGAGAAGGGGGGGGGGGGGGAGTTGGGATATTAGTCACAGAGAGAGAGAGAGAGAGAGAGAGAGAGAGAGAGAGAGAGAGAGAGAGAGAGAGAGAACGAAAACAAAAACGAACTTTTATTTAACCAGGGAAGCATGAGATAAGCAATACAATGCTTTTTTCCACCCAGCCCTGTGGTAAATAGAACATTCAATTACAAAGTTAACTAACGCATGCACAAAAGTGAAAAGGCAAATGGGTTACACACAAAAAGAAAGAAAGGCTTGGGGTAATGACAGGTGAGGGGGGAGGGGGGGGGGGGGGGGGGGGGGGGGGTATACTGAAGCATGTCACAACACACATAACACATGAGTAATAATAGTAAAACAGCCACCCCCCCTACCTATCTCGGTTAATTGTATTTTTCCGTTATTGCCTTTCTTACCATACATAAAGCTGTATTTTAGGAACATTTTTAGCTAATAACCTTTTTGGAATACTAACCCTAACCCTAACCCTAGCCCTACCCCTAACCCTACCCCCCACCGTATAAGACGGAAAAACGCAACGAACCACAACTGTGACAAATCGCGGTGTACTGCAGTACATAGTGGGGGGTAGGGTCAGGTTTAGGGGTAGGGTTAGGGTTAGGGTTAGTATTCCAAAAAGGTAATTAGCTAAAAATGTTCCTAAAATACAGCTTTATGTATGGTAAGAAAGGCAACAACGGAAAAATACAATTAACCGAGAAATGCATGGGGGTTGGCACATCTTTACCTTTACCGAATATTTTGATATGCCTTTTTGAAAGAATTCATGTCAGCTATTTGTTTTAAATTAGATGACAAAGAGTTCCATTGAGTTCCACCTAAGTTAAACTGTTTTAAAAAGATCAGTTCTGGGTTTGGGGACAAGAATACTGTTTGTAGACTGGTTGAGCGGAAATCTTTTGATTAAGGTTGCAGGTACTAAACCGTTTATAATTATGTACATCATGACTGCTTTATTATACCGAAGCTTATCTGTGAAATGAAGAATATTTAGTGAGACGTAATCTTGAAATGTTAATGAAGACGATTTCAAAAGACGTGTTTTTAGAGCTCGTTTATGAACACTTATCAACGGCTTTAGGGTGTTAGCACTACTTGAATCAAATAGAGTTGATGCATAATCTATGCGAGACTGGATGCATGCGTGGAAGAAATGCTTACGTGCATCAATATTAAGAAAATTCTTTGTCTTAGAGAGTTGCAAAACTTTGTGAGATACTCGTTGCCTTAAGGTACTAACTAATATGGGAGGACCAAGTAAGGTTGTTATCTAGAGTAATCCCTAAAACTTTATGTGTGTTGACTTCTTCTACTGGCTTATTGCGAATATATATTGGGGGAATACTACTTGTTGTATTTTGCCGTGACGTTACAATCATATACTTAGGTGTTTTTTTTAATCATTTAATGCCATATGATTAAGTTCTGTCCAGTCAAGTAGCTGATCTACACTTTCTTGTAAACTAAAGGTTAATTGATTGAGATTAGTATGGTTTAGATGGATTGATGTGTCATCTGCAAACAGCTCACTGGGGTTTTTAATATAAAGAGGAAGATCATTAATATAGAGCAAAAACAGAAGAGGGCCCAGAACTGATCATTGTGGTACACCAAAGTGTATAGGTAAAAACAGATTTTTTGTTATGCAAGAAAATAGACTGTTCACGATTTTAAATAAATGATTTCATAAATTTAAGAACATAGTTAGAATATTTATGCACAGCTAGTTTCCGTAATAATAATTTATGATTTATGACATTAAATGCTTTTGCGAAGTCTGCGAAAATAACACCAGTAAAATTTTAATCATCCGGATTTGATAACCATTGATAACCATCTAACAAGGTTAGAAAGGGCAGTATGGCATGACTGGTTAGATCGGAAGCCAGATTGGTTTAGATGAATCAAGTCATATTTGGAAATATGGGATGTTATGTATTTATTAAAGTGTTTTTCTAAAGGCTTGGAAAGAACAGAAACAAGCGAAATAGGTCTGTTATTACTAGGGTCAGTTTTATCACCAGAGGGGTATAACTTTAGCTTGTTTGAGAGCATTAGGGAAATAACATTTATCAATACAAAGATTATATAAGTAGGTCAATGTGTCTGTAATGTGAGTATTACTAAGTTTTAGAATGATTCCATCCAAACCATCAAGACCCCGAATGCCTGTTTGTTTTAAATGAACAAGGTGAAAATAAACATCAGAAACTGTGATTGAATGCACAACTAATTCAGACTTAATTTCCTTCGAACACAAAAATATTTTTAAGAGAGAGAGAGAGAGAGAGAGAGAGAGAGAGAGAGAGAGAGAGAGAGAGAGAGAGAGAGAATGAGTGTGCGTGCGTGCGTGCGTGCGTGCGTGCGTGTGAGAGAGAGAGAGAGAGAGAGAGAGAGAGAGAGAGAGAGAGAGAGAGAGAGAGAGAGAGAGGTAAAAAAAAAAGACACCCATCCCTATTTTTTGTCCTTGAATCTTCCCTCTGTGGGAGATGCTTCTTTAAATAACGTTTCCTCTTTCCTGGTTGTTGTCGGTGTTTGTTGGTCCGTTCTCTTTATCCGTTGTTATCTTTCCTGGTTTGGGAACAACAATATATGCACCAAATTAATCACGGCCAAACTGGATAGCGTGCCACGATAACATCAGCGCATGCGTTGATTAACACTTGCCTCGCGCACGCATATTTATAGCTATAAGCATAAGGACTCGTGAATCATGTTTCTTGGTCTTGGTCTTCGCCTGCCCCCTCCCTCCCCCCACAATGGCAACAAACAGTAAAGCGAGTGCACGCACGCACGCACGCACACATTTGCGCGCACGCATTCACGCTTAAACACTAACACAAACAGTAGCCTAACACTTAGCTTACTAATGAAAAAATAGCATAAT
The DNA here is from genome assembly GCA_017654935.2 of Phymorhynchus buccinoides. Taxonomy (NCBI): domain Eukaryota; kingdom Metazoa; phylum Mollusca; class Gastropoda; order Neogastropoda; family Raphitomidae; genus Phymorhynchus; species Phymorhynchus buccinoides. Next base: position 8,343,242 of record CM065690.1, read on the forward strand.
ATGACACACACCAATGTACACTATACCTATGCTGCTCACAAAAAGCAGGGGATATTTTGTTTTGTAAGATCACCATGGGTTCAACAACGAAATTATAAGTTCTATTCAATTTGAAAACAAACGTATGTTGTTCCTTGATCATAAAATCGAAGACAAAAATTAAATTTGAAACATTACGTGAATGCCAGAGAAGACGGACATCAATGGGTGCAATGTCCAAAAGTCACAAAAATAGTCATAAAACAGTTGAAAATGTGTTGGGCCACGGTTTCCTGCAAGGCATAGCAAGGCATTTGATTGAAAATGGTCAGGG
>CM065690.1:8348554-8450701 GCA_017654935.2 Phymorhynchus buccinoides
GTCGTAGCAGTGAGGTGGTATGGCCCGGGCATAGCGACAACCAGCCAGCCAGCCAGCCAGCCCGTGTGATTAACTAACGCCTGGATTGGAGCAGCTGTCACTCTTCGGTTTAATGAAGATACTCCGGTAGTGCTTCGAATCGCCATCTCTGATGTGTGTCACACACCTGACACTGACATACATTATGTTGTGTTGATTTGACCCTAGCAAAGTCAGCAGCAGTAATTTACAAAGGTGATGCGGAACGAGTGGAAACAGTAAATATCAGCCCGTGTCTGTTGTTAATGAGTATCTGCATGAAAATCAACTTCATCATCATCATAAACAACATCAGCAACATAACAACAGACGACAGCACAGCAAGGCAGCAACAGCAGCAATACTAATTAATGGTATGAAATATCATCATCTTCAACGTCATCATCAGCACTAAACAAGAACTTTTAGATGGCTGTTGCTCAAGTACTGATGAAATTTAAAGTGATATTAGGCCTATTTTCAGGTGGAACTAAACGTTTTATGGTACAGTTTGTACTTAGGTTTTGATTTTTTTCTCTCCATTTTTTTGCGTGTTTAGAAACAGCAGTTCGTTTACCAAGTTTAGAATCAATTGATATTGGTCCTGATTGAAGCCTGGGTCGTGAATTTCAAGGGCTTCAATGTGAGTCCAAACACTGATCTCCCTGTCGCTCCAGACTACTAGTACCAACGCTTATTTCGTAACTCGGCTCGGATCCGGAGTAATTCACATTCAAATCCAAAATGTGGAGACCCTAACTTCTTCGTCGCTTTACTAAAGATGGTGAAGGGCCGTTCTGTTGTGATAGCAAATTCCTTATCATTATCACCATTATAATTATAGAGATGCCTACTATCAGGTTGGCATCTGATTTGGGATTTTGAAACATTGGACTTACAATAACAATAAGGAGTAGGCCTATACTGTCGTGCAGCCCTCTGGCGGCTGATTGCAATGTGAACAGGGCCAGTGGCGGTGGTGGCTGTGTGAGTGTCACTTGGTTTGGTTCAAGCGGTGGCTGATTGCAATGTGAACAGGGCCAGTGGCGGTGGTGACTGTGTGAGTGTCACTTGGTTTGGTTCAAGCGGTGGCTGATTGCAATGTGAACAGGGCCAGTGGCGGTGGTGGCTGTGTGAGTGTCATTTGGTTTGGTTCAAGCGGTGGGTGAAAAGTGATAGCACAGATGACGATGAGGGACATTCAGACTACAGACGATAACGGCTTCGTGCCGGATAACAACACCGGTACTGTCTTTATCCGGATTGCTGTACCGGAACTGAAAAATCAGGTAAGTGGTCTTCCGTATTACTTACTGTACTGCTGTTATCACAACTCTCTCTCTCTCTCTCTCTCTCTCTCTCTCTCTCTCTCTCTCTCTCTCTCTCTCTCTCTCTCTCTCTCTCTCTCTCTCTCTCTCTCTCTCTCCCTCTCTCTCTCCCTCTCCCTCTCTCTCCCATTTATGAGTGTTCATGAGGTTTTCACATAACTCAGTACATTAAAGCAGTCGACTTGCCGAGGATTAGATGGAATTGATAGTAAACTCTTAAAAATAGCTGCTCCGATTATTTCCGAATCCTTAACAAATATTTATAACCTTTGTATTGATAAATGTACCTTCCCACAAGCATTAAAGAACTCTAAAGTTATTCCAATTTTTAAATCAGGGGATACATCTGATCCCTCAAATTATCGCCCAATATCCATTCTATCTATATTATCAAAGCCGCTAGAAAAATACATTAAAAATAATATTCAATCCCACTTTAGTCAGTATGATTTATTTCACCCAAATCAAAACGGTTTTTAGACAAAAACATTCTTGTCATACTATGTTAAGTAATCTCACTGATAAATGGCATTCTAACATAAATAATGATTTGTTTACTGGCGTAATTTTTTTTATCGATTTTGCTAAAGCATTTGATACAATAGACCATAAATTTCTCACCAGAAAACTTTTTATGTATGGCTTAAGTAATAAGGGTGTAAAGCTAATAACGTCTTTCCTTAGCGACAGAAGACAGGCAGTTACTCAAGATTCATCGTGGTCTTCTCTGTCTCCAATCAAATATGGTATTCCTCAAGGCTCTGTTTTAGGCCCAATATTGTTTTCAATATATATTAACGACCTACCGCTGCATGTTAAGTCTTCCTGCGAACTTTTCGCAGACGACACAAGTATACACAACAACAATAAAAATAATGACGTTTTATGTGCTTCCTTACAACAAGATATTGATAAATTGGTTTCTTGGACGGAGTTGAATCATATGGCTATTCATCCGCAGAAATCCAAATTTATGTTGGTTACAACTAGGCAAAAGCGCCAAAATATAAAGACTAATTTATGTAAGTTAAATATATTAAATAAGGAATTGGAAGAAGTAAATTTCTATAAGCTGTTAGGTCTTACTATTGATAATAATCTCTCGTGGTCAAAGCATGTTTCACTTATGTCCAAGAAACTATCACAAACAACATTTCAATTGAATCGAATTAAACACTTTCTAGACCAGCATTCCCGGACTCTCTTTTTTCATGCATATATTCAATCAGACATGGACTATGTGTCAACATGTTGGGACTTAGCAAGTGAAAATTGTTTAAAACCACTTCACAGTATTTATAGACGTTCCCTTAAACTTATTCTATTAAAATCCTCCTCCCTTGATTCATGTGACTATAAGAAATTATATATTCTGCCTTTTCATCTCAAATGTAAGCATAACAAAGCTGTGTTTATGTTTAAAATTATGAATAAATTAACACCATATTATCTGCAAAAACATTTCCCAGTATATAACATTCGTGGGAAGTCGATTATTCGTACCCCTAGACCTAGAACAAATCTATTCATGTCCTCATTAGTCCACTCAGGAGCAAAATTGTGGAACGATATGCCTAACCACATAAAACAGAAACCGAGCTTGTCATTTTTCAGAAAGGCATATCATAAATACTTGATGGACCAATTATAAATCTGTTTAGTCTTATTTTACCTTACGAATTACAATACATATGTTCACAATACACGTTTAATTATGTTTATATATACATTCAAATGATATTACAAGGTGTAGAGAACATTTAAGATTTTATGTGAACTGATATACATGTACATGTACATAATATAAGAATTTGTATGCATGTATGTATGTGTGCATAGGTTTGTGGGGGTGGGGTATGTGGGGGGTGCTTGTGGGAGTGAGTGGGGGGGGGGGGGGGGGGGGGGTAGAGACTGGGAGGTGGGAGGTGTGTTGTTGTTGTTTCTTGGTGTGTTTTTTTGTGGGGTGGGGTGGGGGTCTTTAATTTTGAATTGCTGTTGTGTGGCCATTTTTGCCTTGTTGTATTATATTACATGTATATTTTTGTCACTATTGTTGCCAGTTTTGTTGTTTTTGCGTTTCTGTTAATCATTTTCTTCATTAATTGTTTATTTGCTTGAGGGCAATAGTGTAAAAAAGCTACCCAGCTTATCTGTTTTACCCTCAATAAAAACATTCGTATTCGTATTCGTATTCGTATTCTCTCTCTCTCTCTCTCTCTCTCTCTCTCTCTCTCTCTCTCTCTCTCTCTCTCTCTCTCTCTCTCTCTCTCTCTCTCTCTCTCTCTCTTTATCTCTTGCACGCGTACGTGCGTGCGTGTGTGCGCTCGCTCGCTCGTGTGTGTGTGTGTGTGTGTGAAAAGAGGGGCGTCTTTTAGATAGAACAGAAAACAAAAAAAATAACAACAAAAGTTTTAGTTTATGTTTATAGACGTATTTTATCACATGATGTGTGTGTGTGTGTGTGCGTACGTGCATGTGTGCGTGTGCGCGTGTGTGTGTGCATGCGTGCGTATGTGCGCGCGCGCGCGCGTGCGCTATGTGTGTGTGTATTTGTGTTTGTGTGTGTGTGTGTTTCCTATTGCAGAAATGTTTACAGTTTCAGCTAGACGAAACCGTATGGCAGGCCAAACAACGAATTCTTGCTGCTTTTGCCAAGGTAATTATATAATTATTTCCTCTTGTACTTACTATTATATTCTTTAAGGTTGTTTTGTTTTCTTTTGTAAACTTGTTTGAGTTTTTTAACTGTCTAACAAAATGCTGACTGCAATGTACACCAAACGCTCAGCATGTTAACTGCATCACAATGATGTATTTGACTTGATATGCAGTTAGGCCTACACGCAGACAGTTGCTGAACATGTCGTGGCCAGTTACTTTGGAATGTACCCTCGTTTCTGTGTGTCACCTTGGATTAGCGTAAATGTTAGGGATAGGGCTGGGGGTTAAGGTTAGTGTTTGGGTTAGGATAAACAAAGAGATCGAGCGATATTAGACGGGGACACACAGAGACAGTGGCATAATAAAGAAACGAGGACACACAAAGACAGTGACAAAATAAAGAAACAGGGACACACAGAGACAGTGACATAATAAAGAAACAGGGACACACAAAGACAGTGACATAATAAAGAAACGGGGACACACAAAGACAGTGACATAATAAAGAAACAGGGACACACAAAGACAGTGACATAATAAAGAAACAGGGACACACAAAGACAGTGACATAATAAAGAAACAGGGACACACAGAGACAGTGACATAATAAAGAAACAGGGACACACAGAGACAGTGACATAATAAAGAAACAGGGACACACAAAGACAGTGACATAATAAAGAAACAGGGACACACAAAGACAGTGACATAATAAAGAAACAGGGACACACAGAGACAGTGACATAATAAAGAAACAGGGACACACAAAGACAGTGACATAATAAAGAAACAGGGACACACAAAGACAGTGACATAATAAAGAAACAGGGACACACAAAGACAGTGACATAATAAAGAAACAGGGACACACAAAGACAGTGACATAATAAAGAAACAGGGACACACAAAGACAGTGACATAATAAAGAAACAGGGACACACAAAGACAGTGACATAATAAAGAAACAGGGACACACAAAGACAGTGACATAATAAAGAAACAGGGACACACAGAGACAGTGACATAATAAAGAAACAGGGACACACAAAGACAGTGACATAATAAAGAAACAGGGACACACAAAGACAGTGACATAATAAAGAAACAGGGACACACAAAGACAGTGACATAATAAAGAAACAGGGACACACAGAGACAGTGACATAATAAAGAAACAGGGACACACAAAGACAGTGACATAATAAAGAAACAGGGACACACAGAGAGTGACATAATAAAGAAACAGGGACACACAAAGACAGTGACATAATAAAGAAACAGGGACACACAAAGACAGTGACATAATAAAGAAACAGGGACACACAAAGACAGTGACATAATAAAGAAACAGGGACACACAAAGACAGTGACATAATAAAGAAACAGGGACACACAAAGACAGTGACATAATAAAGAAACAGGGACACACAAAGACAGTGACATAATAAAGAAACGGGGACACACAAAGACAGTGACATAATAAAGAAACAGGGACACACAAAGACAGTGACATAATAAAGAAACAGGGACACACAAAGACAGTGACATAATAAAGAAACAGGGACACACAAAGACAGTGACATAATAAAGAAACAGGGGGACACACACAGGGACACACAAAAGACAGTGACATAATAAAGAAACAGGGACACACAAAGACAGTGACATAATAAAGAAACAGGGACACACAAAGACAGTGACATAATAAAGAAACAGGGACACACAAAGACAGTGACATAATAAAGAAACAGGGACACACAGAGACAGTGACATAATAAAGAAACAGGGACACACAGAGACAGTGACATAATAAAGAAACAGGGACACACAGAGACAGTGACATAATAAAGAAACAGGGACACACAAAGACAGTGACATAATAAAGAAACAAAGAGGGACACAGGGACAGAGACAGTGACATAATAAAGAAACGGGGACACACAAAGACAGTGACATAATAAAGAAACAGGGACACACAAAGACAGTGACATAATAAAGAAACAGGGACACACAGAGACAGTGACATAATAAAGAAACAGGGACACACAGAGACAGTGACATAATAAAGAAACAGGGACACACAAAGACAGTGACATAATAAAGAAACAGGGACACACAAAGACAGTGACATAATAAAGAAACAGGGACACACAAAGACAGTGACATAATAAAGAAACAGGGACACACAAAGACAGTGAGAAACAGGGACACACAAAGACAGTGACATAATAAAGAAACAGGGACACACAGAGACAGTGACATAATAAAGAAACGGGGACACACAAAGACAGTGACATAATAAAGAAACAGGGACACACAAAGACAGTGACATAATAAAGAAACAGGGACACACAAAGACAGTGACATAATAAAGAAACAGGGACACACAAAGACAGTGACATAATAAAGAAACAGGGACACACAAAGACAGTGACATAATAAAGAAACAGGGACACACAAAGACAGTGACATAATAAAGAAACAGGGACACACAAAGACAGTGACATAATAAAGAAACGGGGACACACAAAGACAGTGACATAATAAAGAAACAGGGACACACAAAGACAGTGACATAATAAAGAAACAGGGACACACAAAGACAGTGACATAATAAAGAAACAGGGACACACAGAGACAGTGACATAATAAAGAAACAGGGACACACAAAGACAGTGACATAATAAAGAAACAGGGACACACAGAGACAGTGACATAATAAAGAAACAGGGACACACAAAGACAGTGACATAATAAAGAAACAGGGACACACAAGACAGACAGTGACATAATAAAGAAACAGGGACACACAAAGACAGTGACATAATAAAGAAACAGGGACACACAAAGACAGTGACATAATAAAGAAACAGGGACACACAAAGACAGTGACATAATAAAGAAACAGGGACACACAGAGACAGTGACATAATAAAGAAACAGGGACACACAAAGACAGTGACATAATAAAGAAACGGGGACACACAAAGACAGTGACATAATAAAGAAACGGGGACACACAAAGACAGTGACATAATAAAGAAACAGGGACACACAGAGACAGTGACATAATAAAGAAACAGGGACACACAAAGACAGTGACATAATAAAGAAACAGGGACACACAAAGACAGTGACATAATAAAGAAACAGGGACACACAGAGACAGTGACATAATAAAGAAACAGGGACACACAAAGACAGTGACATAATAAAGAAACAGGGACACACACAAGACAGTGACATAATAAAGAAACGGGGACACACAAAGACAGTGACATAATAAAGAAACAGGGACACACAGAGACAGTGACATAATAAAGAAACGGGGACACACAAAGACAGTGACATAATAAAGAAACAGGGACACACAGAGACAGTGACATAATAAAGAAACGGGGACACACAAAGACAGTGACATAATAAAGAAACAGGGACACACAGAGACAGTGACATAATAAAGAAACGGGGACACACAAAGACAGTGACATAATAAAGAAACAGGGACACACAGAGACAGTGACATAATAAAGAAACAGGGACACACAAAGACAGTGACATAATAAAGAAACGGGGACACACAAAGACAGTGACATAATAAAGAAACGGGGACACACAAAGACAGTGACATAATAAAGAAACAGGGACACACAAAGACAGTGACATAATAAAGAAACGGGGACACACAAAGACAGTGACATAATAAAGAAACAGGGACACACAAAGACAGTGACATAATAAAGAAACGGGGACACACAAAGACAGTGACATAATAAAGAAACACATAATAAAGAAAGACAGGACATAATAAAGAAACAGGGACACACAGAGACAGTGACATAATAAAGAAACAGGGACACACAAAGACAGTGACATAATAAAGAAACAGGGACACACAAAGACAGTGACATAATAAAGAAACAGGGACACACAGAGACAGTGACATAATAAAGAAACAGGGACACACAAAGACAGTGACATAATAAAGAAACAGGGACACACAAAGACAGTGACATAATAAAGAAACGGGGACACACAAAGACAGTGACATAATAAAGAAACAGGGACACACAAAGACAGTGACATAATAAAGAAACAGGGACACACAAAGACAGTGACATAATAAAGAACAGTGACATAATAAAGAAACAGGGACACACAAAGACAGTGACATAATAAAGAAACAGGGACACACAAAGACAGTGACATAATAAAGAAACAGGGACACACAAAGACAGTGACATAATAAAGAAACAGGGACACACAAGAGACAGTGACATAATAGGGACACACAAAGACAGTGACATAATAAAGAAACAGGGACACACAAAGACAGTGACATAATAAAGAAACAGGGACACACAAAGACAGTGACATAATAAAGAAACAGGGACACACAAAGACAGTGACATAATAAAGAAACAGGGACACACAAAGACAGTGACATAATAAAGAAACAGGGACACACAAAGACAGTGACATAATAAAGAAACAGGGACACACAGAGACAGTGACATAATAAAGAAACAGGGACACACAAAGACAGTGACATAATAAAGAAACAGGGACACACAAAGACAGTGACATAATAAAGAAACAGGGACACACAAAGACAGTGACATAATAAAGAAACAGGGACACACAAAGACAGTGACATAATAAAGAAACAGGGACACACACAGTGACAGGGACACACGGGGACAGACAGTGACATAATAAAGAAACATAATAAAGAAAGGGACACACAAAGACAGTGACATAATAAAGAAACAGGGACACACAAAGACAGTGACATAATAAAGAAACAGGGACACACAAAGACAGTGACATAATAAAGAAACGGGGACACACAAAGACAGTGACATAATAAAGAAACATAATAAAGAAACGGGGACACACAAAGACAGTGACATAATAAAGAAACAGGGACACACAAAGACAGTGACATAATAAAGAAACGGGGAAGTGACATAATAAAGAAACAGGGACACACACAAAGACAGTGACATAATAAAGAAACGGGGACACACAAAGACAGTGACATAATAAAGAAACGGGGACACACAAAGACAGTGACATAATAAAGAAAAGGGAACAGTGACATAATAAAGAAACAGGGACACACAGAGACAGTGACATAATAAAGAAACAGGGACACACAAAGACAGTGACATAATAAAGAAACAGGGACACACAAAGACAGTGACATAATAAAGAAACAGGGACACACAAAGACAGTGACATAATAAAGAAACAGGGACACACAAAGACAGTGACATAATAAAGAAACAGGGACACACAAAGACCAAAGACAGTGACATAATAAAGAAACAGGGACACACAAAGACAGTGACATAATAAAGAAACAGGGACACACAAAGACAGTGACATAATAAAGAAACAGGGACACACAAAGACAGTGACATAATAAAGAAACAGGGAAACAGGGACACACAAAGACAGTGACATAATAAAGAAACAGGGACACACAGAGACAGTGACATAATAAAGAAACGGGGACACACAAAGACAGTGACATAATAAAGAAACAGGGACACACACGGGGAGACAGTGACATAATAAAGAAACAGGGACACACACAAAGACAGTGACATAATAAAGAAACAGGGACACACAAAGACAGTGACATAATAAAGAAACGGGGACACACAAAGACAGTGACATAATAAAGAAACAGGGACACACAAAGACAGTGACATAATAAAGAAACAGGGACACACAGAGACAGTGACATAATAAAGAAACAGGGACACACAAAGACAGTGACATAATAAAGAAACAGGGACACACAGAGACAGTGACATAATAAAGAAACGGGGACACACAAAGACAGTGACATAATAAAGAAACAGGGACACACAAAGACAGTGACATAATAAAGAAACAGGGACACACAGAGACAGACATAATAAAGAAACGGGGACACACAAAGACATAATAAAGAAACAGGGACACACAGAGACAGTGACACAATAAAGAAACAGGGACAAATAGAGGCGTAATTGGGGACACATATGGACACCTGGTTTGGTTCCATCAATATCAGACGCGAATCCGGTATCACGATGTTCCCTGAAAAAGGCACAGGACGTTGATAAAGAATTACAACCAGATCATAATTATGCATCGTTCGATGACCACCTTTGTCAAGAAAAGCTGGGAAAAGAATCGATTTGCAACACTTGGTAAGCTCGGCGTCTCTGGTTGTGCTATTGACTGGTTCTAATGATAGCAGCGAGCGTGATCACGTCACACCACTTCTGAAGGAGCTCCATTGGCTCCCTGTGCAGTTCCGCCTTCAGTATATTATTAAGCTGGCTGTCCTATCATTCCGTCACTTTGAACAGACCCTTCCGACTTACCTCTCCAGTGATCTTCACACCTACACTATTTCCCGCTCACTCAGGTCATCAAACACAAAACTTCTGAAAGTTCCAAAAACATATCTAAAATGTTTGGTGACCGCAGTTTCAGTTTCAGTCCCCCTACTGTTTGGAATTCCCTCCCAGTCGATCTCCGTCGTGAACCAACTCTCTCTGGTTTCAAAGCTAATCTCAAGACTCACTACTTTCAAAGCTCAGTCGGTTTGTTAATTTTTGTAAAATAATTATAGAAAGGCGCTATGGAAATGCTATCAATTTTTATTATTATTATTATGAAGCAGGCGTCTCCTGATTGCAACACTTCCAGCCGTTTTAAACTGACCTTTTGTTTGTCTGTTATGGATGTTTGACGCCATGTCAACAACGTCACTGGGAAGATACTCTTTTGATTGATTGAGGGGTCTGCTGACGAAGCGGGAGGTTGCTATACTAGGGTCGGTGGTGCTCTGAAGGCTACGACCTTATTAGGAAAGCAGAGAGAGAGAGAGAGAGAGACAGACAGACAGACAGACAGACAGACAGACAGAGAGAGAGAGAGAGAGAGAGAGAGAGAGAGAGAGAGAGAGAGATAAATAACCATAACATCAGTTATTTACATCTGATACATTGTTTGAGGCATATTGATAATTGAGATGTATGTTTTACCTCTGTTCTATCTAAAAGACGCCCCTGCAGTTTGTTGTCATCACTTATGTTTTTTGCAAACGTAGCCTTAAAACTGTTACAATACGTTTTCAGTCTTTACCTTTTCATTTGCCACCCTTTCATTAATGTGAAACTGCTTGGAATAATAAACATGTCTAGCCCAAATGTTCTCATGATTACAGGAGCTGCGAAATACCCTGAATTACGAGCTTTGCATGCCCAGTGATCGCGCTAGGAAATTTGAAAACCAGTCCCATCAGTGATAATGCCCCTCAATATCCAATTAAAACCAGTCCCAGGGAAACAAAAACCTGTGAAAACCACTATATCAAAGCCTCTGTTAAACAATTTATCAGTCCTAGCAAAACTATCAGTCCCTGATTTGACAGGTCAAATGATTTTCAGTATTTTGGTTTTGCAATCAGAATTTTACTGATAATTACCAGTAAACGCCATCACTGAATGGCCGTGCCGGCAACCTATTGTACACTATTTTACAATATCTGTTATCGTGTCAGTTATGAATGTGATGTCGCTTTCTATGTGCCTATCCCAAGTATTGTTATTCTCCCAGGACCTGAGAGACGCCCTGAACTATGGGCTGTACATGCCTCCCGTGAATGGCCGTGCTGGCAAGTTCCTGGACGAGGAACGCCTCCTGAAGGAGTACCCCTTACAAGGCCCCATCGGCTTCCTGGAGGTCAGCAAACAGTGTGCTTAGAGCATAGATCAGCAGTGATTTATCATTCAAACCTCAAAGTGTCGGTTCATAGCCTAAGCTGGAAACCTAAGGTTCGAATCTGCCCTTACGTAATTTTTTTGGTTTTTTTTTGGGGGGGCTCCTTTATGAACGCGTGCGTTCATGTTTTTTTGTTTTCCCCCGTGTGTAAAGTGTCAACTGACAGCAAATTCGACCCCCATTCTATTTTGCATTCTTACAATCTTTTGAAGCAGACCTAATTTTACTTCGGTACAATCTAATAATAGATATAAACGTTAACAGGGGAATTCTGGGAATAAAGCTTTAAACTATAAGAATGAAGACAGCAAACAAACAAACAAGCCAAGGTTCTAGTTGTAAGCCGTGCATGATCTACCAGACGACATTTGAATTGGAGTCATTCTTCGATATTGGTGACAATTGAGGTTTACCCTCTTCCAACACATAATTAATAAATAAAATAACTGGAATGAAAAGAAGAAGTGAAGTGTTAATTTCTGAACATGAAAGATAAACGACCACGGGTGCAAGTCAATCATGGCTGGTACGATGATAATAAATGATTTTTTTTTAAATCCGCAAAACTGCTAAAGAAATGGCCATAAAATGACATAAAAATGGTATTTGTAAGAAAAGAGGCTGCGTTTCTGAATTTGATGTAATTTTTGCTCAGTTATTTCTGAAAGAAAAACAAACTCAATGGAATGCACTAAAGTAAATAAGTTTGAGTTATAAAATGTTTCTGTTATCGACTGTCAAAACATGTAAGCAATGTAACACCTTAATGATCATTGATGGTTTCCAGAGTAAATCCCTTGACTTTGATCATGCAGTACACAATATTTTGAATCACCATAAGCCAATGCACCTACATGCCAGGTTTTATTATTATAAGTCCAACAACATCAAAGATATGGTTACCGCAGTTCCCAAGACACAGACTAGGAAAGGTGTACGTCCTTGACCTTGATTGGTACCAAATATAATAATAATAATATGTGATGGTGCATGGGAAAAACCTACATAAGTCGCTCAGAATGTTTTTAGTAAAACTACTAAAAGGCAAAAATAGTCAACAAAACCCAAAATATAAATTTTCTGTTTAGGGCATACTCATGTCTACTGTTATGTGTTCTACCAGTATCCACAACATGAAACACAATGTTAAATGATTTCTTCGTTTATTTGATCGTTTTCTAAATCAAGTCAATAGAAACAAAGAGGCAACATTGTGCCTTCTATGCCCAATTTCTGCAAATGCTCTATTTCGAATGCTAAACTTCAAATAATTATAAAATGAACACAAGACAAGATAACTCAATTCTGTTTATGTATGTTAACAAGTAAGCTTTGCTCCTCCATGAAAAATTAAAATCTTAATTTATTCCAAAATTCCATTATGTCTGGTTTTCCTATGCACTGTCACATATATTTTATTTTTTTGTTGCTGTCCCATCTTCTGGGTCGTACAGTGGTGTTGCCCCCACGCCGCTCATTCCGAATTCCAATTCGCAGCTACACCCCGCTTGTTCAGGTTGCAGAATCCGAGACCAGCAGTCCAAGGGGTGCGAATCTGTTAGGCCGTCAGGAGGCAACCAACCGAGGAGACACTGCACTGCTGCTGAGTCACTTCGGTGGAATTCAGCGGAGCCTATTCAGGACACCACCTACTAAGCCCCCTACTGACGACACTATTCTGTTAGTCGCGGAGCCAGCGTGAGTGAGGTCATCCTCTGAGGGCGCCACCACGACCGTCCACCGACAGCTCCCCAGAACACACTGATCCCCATGACTTTGACCCGAACGCACCAAGGCACAGACTGGATTGGAAACCGAAACTGAGGTCACCATGAGAGTAGGGCATGCAAAGCCACAGAATTTGAGACATTTTTTAATTTTTAATGATTGATGGAAATGAGGCGGATGACAACGATGATGATGATGATGCTATGGAGTTCCGTATCGGTCTGAGACTGCATGACAGGGCTGTATTCTACGCTTCCTTTCATAATGATATCCCGGCATTAACCAGGCCCAAGAACTACAGACACCTGCAGTGTTGGTCTTGAAATTAGAACAACACTCTCAAAATCGCACCCGTTAAGCAGATGAAGCTCAAAAGTGTGGTTTCAGTCTTCCCATTGAGCCCATAGCCACTCACTCTGGGTAGGAGTCGGTCCAGGACCGCAAATGTCCTCGCCTCTGATGGGATTCGAACCCAAAACATCCCAGCCAGTAGTCCGCGACACACGAACGCACTACACGCACACATACACAACACACACGCACAAACAACACACAGGCACACAACCACACGCGGATGGAAGGGGCACAGTACTTTCCCAAAACAAATAGCAGGCGATGATTTAAAAAGAGTAGTTTTGAGAGAAGTTTTAAATGAAGAAAGGGAGTTAGCAAAACGGAGAGATAAAGGGAGTTTATTCCAAGTGGAGGGGACCTGGAAAGAGAAGGAGCGTTCGCCAAGGGTCCTGGTGCGGTAACGAGGGTAAGGAGGAGAGAAGTGTCAGAGGAGGAGCGTAATTGTCTAAGAGGTGTGTAAAGGTTCAGAAGATCAATCAATCAATCAATCAATCAATATTTGTATTGTCCATTTTACAGGAAATTCTTTTTGCAACAATAAAGCAATCAACAAAACAACACCATAAAGACAGAGACATAGTATACAGAAAAGACAAAAAATGAAATAAGCGACTATTTTAAACACTGTGCCCACATACAATTATTGGTCACACACACACACACATACACACACACACACACACACACACACACGCACACGCACACGCACACACACACACACACACACACACACACACACGCACACACATGCAAACGCACACATATACATACACACAGCACACACATCATGCGCACGCATACAACCATTTAACTACCCATCCATCTAACTTATACATATATACACATATGTTTATACAAACATACAACTTGCATTCAAAAATTATATATCATACAAATATCTTAGTCTATATGTATACATTCGTAATACAACATTACATATCTACATGCATACACAAACATACACAGATAGGCCAGACCATTCAGGAATTTGTAGCAGAGAGAGCTTGTATTCGATACGCCTTCCGACAGGAAGAGATTCAAGCATTGGGGTAGAGTGAGATAATTTGGAACACCTCAGTACAAGGCGAGCAGCATTGTTCTGAATTTTCTACCATTTAGCGAGGAGATTTTGTGGGCAACCAGCGAGAAGGGAATTGCAGTAGTCTAAGCGAGAGAGAACAAAGGCTGAGATAAGAGCTTTGGTGGCGTCTTCAGAGAGAAGATGACGAACAGAAGCAATGCGACGGAGTTCCCATAATAAAGTTCCAGATAGCAAGCACGACAGACAGATGACATTTGAGTGTGAAAAGAAAGTGTTTGGTCCAGTGTGAAGCCAGGATTGCGAACGCTTGCAGAAGTCTGGATGATAGTTGGATAGAAGTAGGATGTGAGTTTGTAGACAACAGTCTCTTGGGGACAATGAAAATCATTTCAGTATTGTCGTTGTTAAGTTGGAGTTTGTTGTCAGTCATCCAAGCCTTTATGTCAGAAATGCATGATTGAGTTCGTTCAATGATAGAAGGAAGCTCAGAGATATCGTCAGACCTGTAAACCTGGTTGTCATCAGAAAAGCAGTGAGTAGCAATGCTAGAAATAGGTTGTGTGTAAAGAACGAAGAGAATGGGGCCCAGAACAGAACCCTGGGGAACTCCATACTCCAGACCAACTGAGTGAGAAGAGAAGCCGTTAACAGAGACAACCTGAGTACGACCACAAATGTATGAACAGAACCATGAAAGAGCTTTATCGGAGATACCAAAGGTCTGTTGCAGCCGAGATAGAAGGGTATAGTGATCTATAGTGTCAAAGGCAGAGGATAACAGGGACAGCAGAGAAACCTTACCATCATCAAGAGCAGAAAGAAGATCGTTAACTATCTTCAGAAGAGCAGTTTCAGTGCTATGACCAGCACGATAGGCAGACTGCAAAGGATAGAGGACATTGTGGTGATCTAAGTGAGCCTGGAGCTGGAGAAGTGCAATCTTTTCAGTTATCTTAGACAGAAAGGACAGGTTGGACACGGGCCGATAGTTGTTCAGGTTTTCAGGGTCCAGAGATGGTTTTTTCAAGAGATGCCGAAAACAGCGGTTTTAAGTGCAGAGGGGAGACATCCTGCGCTGAGTGATTCATTCACAATGGTGGTTATGTAAGGAAACAAATCGTCCATAGCAACACAACAGTATGACATGGACATACATGCCAAGTTTTAACAATGTAAGTTCAATTATATCAAAGATATGGCCACAAGAAGAAATTTCGTTAGTGTACGTCCGTGACCTTGATCTTGAACTTGATTGTGATCTTGGTAGGCAACGAATGTTTGAAATTCCATACGCCAATGCACCTACATACTAATTTTGAACATCGTAAGCATAAAGATGTCAAATACAGGGCCACAAGAAGAAAGTACGATTTTCAAGGTCAAGCTTCAAAGTCAAGCTGAACAGTGTCAAAATGTTTCCATGTGACCATTTGTGTACCATGATACACCACCACACAAAATGTGAAGACATTTTGACCAGCGATTCTGGAGATACAGCCCAATAAATGTTTATGTCTTTGACCTTGACCTTGGTCAGAACCCAATATTTTGAATAATCATTAGCCATTGCATATATTTACATAGCACGTTTGAAGATTTAGTGAATGAGAGAGAGAGGGAGGGGGAGGAGAGAGAGGAAGAAAGGGATTCAAGTTTTATGAGAGGAAAATAACTTATTTTTCAGACAGCCATCTTCCTTCTTCTTTTGGTCCATGTCAAGGCCAATCACACAGTACCTTGTAACTTAAGACCCTACGTGATTATTGATGAGTAATGTGGCCTCAGGCCAAACAGGGTTTTGAGTATAGCTATCATGCGAAAATTATGTTACGAACGAAAACTTACTACTTCATTAGTACTTTGGTCAAGGATAAAGTGTTGTGTTAATATCCACATAAAATGTTTTCCTTCACTACACGTGATTTCATTTCAGCTTCAAGCATACCACAGAAACACTGAAAAGTATTGAAACGAATGTAAAGACTGAAGTTAGGGTGAAGGCGGGGGATGGGGTGGGGTGAGGGTGGTGATGAAGAAGATAGAGGCAAGAGAAGAAATGAAGGATATAAAGACTGATTGTACTCCTCTGAGGTATTGAAACACACAGCCTTCTTTGAGTGTCTGTATTTCCTACGACTTCCTTTCAAATTTGTTCGAAGCAGACAGTCTTGTTTGAGTCAAATGTATTTGCTGCAACTTCCTTTCAAGTAATTTCCACGCAAAAGGTTTAACTACTCGAAAAGTACAGGAAGTCTTTGCACGTCTGTGAATTAGTGTACATATACAAATAAATGAAAATTTAAGATAGAAAGCATCTATAATGGAAAAGGACAGTGACACGAAAGAGGGTAGGGGACAAAACTAAAGAGGGAGTTCTTGCTAAAGAGAAATGAAGGAAAGAGGGACAAATGGAATAGGATGTTGATTAGTGTTCTTCTGGTAATGCCTTATTCACTCCCGTTGATAGCCCTATTTTTTCTTTGGTGGTCCATTAGTATTTGTTGATAAATAGCAACGTGCTTTAAACCCCATATTTGTGAATGGTCCCAGTTTTGAATTGAAAGATCTGATCTCCTCGTCTTTTTGTCTTTCCACCGGGTGTCCTCTGGACATGTCACAATGGTGCAGTCATCTGGACGTTTCTATAGCTATGCTTAGTACAAGTTATCATATTTGCCTCTGTGTTAAATTTGTCGACCTCTGTCTGTCTGTCTCTCTCTCTCTCTCTGTATGTATGTGTGTGTATGTATGCGTGAGTGCGTGCGTGCGTGCGCGCGCGCGCGCGCGCGTGTGTGTGTATATGTGTGTGTGTGTGTGTGTGTGTGTGTGTGTGTGTGAGAGAGAGAGAGAGAGAGAGAGAGAGAGAGAGAGAGAGAGAGAGAAGTGAGTAAGGGGACTGGATGGGCAACATAGTGAAGAAACAGATGTATTGCTTATAATACGAGAGCAAGAGAGCATAGTGAAGAGAGTATTGCTTATAATACGATGTAGCAATGTCAGATGCATAGAAGAAACAGTATGTATTGCTTATAATACGAGTAGCAATGTCAGATGGGGAAACTGGATGTAGCAATGCAGATGCATAGTGAAGAAACAGTATGTATTGCTTATAATACGATTGTCTTGTCTGTAGCAATGTCAGATGCATAGTGAAGAAACAGTATGTATTGCTTATAATACGATTGTCTTGTTTGTAGCAATGTCAGATGCATAGTGAAGAAACAGTATGTATTGCTTATAATACGAGTGTCGTGTTTGTAGCAATGTCAGATGCATAGTGAAGAAACAGTATGTATTGCTTATAATACGAGTGTCGTGTTTGTAGCAATGTCAGATGCATAGTGAAGAAACAGTATGTATTGCTTATAATACGATTGTCTTGTTTGTAGCAATGTCAGATGCATGCGTTATGCATCTACAATTCTCTTATTAACGAATCTATGCATTTAAGCAAGCATCTGTGTTTCTGATTGTGTGTTAGTGCATGCGCGCGCGCGTGCGTGTGTGTCTTTGTCTATCTGTCCCTGCGTGTGCATGTGTGTGTGTGCGTGTGCGCGTGCGTGCGCGTGTGTGTGTGTGTGTGTGTGTGTGTGTGTGTGTGTGTGTGTGTGTGTGTGTGTGTGTGTGTGTGTGTGTGTTGTGTGTGTGTGTATGTGCAGTTCAAATACAAGCGGCGTGTCTACAAGATAATGCAGATGAATCCCCGAAAGCTGAAGCAGCTTCATTGCAAGGTGCGTCCTGAAAACTGTATGACTATTAAAACATATATTTAGAGGCGGGAGGAGGGTGGGGAAAGGAAACTTTCATTACAACAAAAATATCACAACAACACTTTATAAACAATACTAACTACTATGACCTCTGGAAGAATACGCACACTTTGCTTTTTGTGATCAAAATTTAATTATTTCACATTCCATTTATAAGACTATTTTTTTAAACATCGAACTGTTTCGCTTTGCGCATTGTTAGAGACCGTTTTTCGGCGCTGAAAGGTCAAAGCCTAACTACAGTAACACATTAAAAATACCATGAATTATCGTTAAACTATATTTAATTCCTTAATTCCTCTAGTATAGATTTTAATCCTTGTTTCATTTAACCCTTCTATTCCAGTACGATACGTGACTGACATCAAATATTGAAGTGGCAGGTTTTATTTCATTGATGGTTGGGACGATGTTTTTTATTATGTTGTTTACGTTGTTGATTTAGTTTGTACTTTATAACGACAACTGTCCAATTTTAGCTAATTTGCAACAAGGTAACACTAATCTTATTGATTGATTGATTTCAGATGTTCATTTGTGGTTTAACATCATTATAATTATCGTCATGTTAGTCCTGTTTGCCTGATTCATATTTTATTGTAATCACATTCTTTAGATTGGGTTAGAAAGCTTTTCATGTATCTACAACATATTATATACACTAGCGCAACGCCGAGTCCCAGTAACGCCTAGTAACGGTAACGCTAGTAACGGTAACGCCAAGTACTGGTAACGCCGAGTACAGCAAATTTGAAGCGATTCGGTTAAGAAACGGCGGAGTCGTATAGCGCGCGCGTTTCTGAACCGATTCGCTTCCGGGTTGGTACACGGATAGTCACCGTCCCCGGTGATCTTCCTGCCAAATTCGAAGGCAATCGGTCCAGAAACACCGGAGATACGGGCGCGGAGAGGCCGGCGGATGCGCGTTTCGCGCATTTGCCGAACCGCGCAAATGACACGGCCGCCTCGGTTGCCGTTGCCATCGGCCCGTTAGGGCTCACAGCAAATTTGAAGCGATTCGGTCGAAAAACGGCGGAGTTATAAGGCCCGTTTCGTGTTTCAGACACACACACACACACACACACACACACACACACACACACACACACACACACACACAGACACACACACACACGGACAGTTGGCTTATTACTATATGATTATTGATATATTCTGTAAGTCACGTGTCATATTCCCTCTTATGCTTAAAACATTTCTTATGATTTCTTACCAGCTATAAGAGGGAAAACACGTGAAAACCATGATTTTGACACGTGACGTGGTGGGTCTTTAACAGTTGAGTGAACGGTACTCACTACGTCTCTGTTTTTATTGTTTGATTTGACCCAATTTGGTCCCTGGATAGTTTGTAGAATTGTGTTGTTGAATACATTTAGAAGAAAACTCAATGTCAGTTTGAAGCAAGTTCGTAAATGTTGAAAACAACAAGTTTCACAAAAACACCCTGATGGGACGTACAGAATGCTAAACGTACAGAATTTTTGTCATGCAGTTTTAATGTAATATGACTTCAAGGTGCAACTAACACATGATGCTATGCAAATGTGGGTGATGTTCTCATTTATTCCCGTGCACTCTTCAGTTCTGAACACTCCGAAGGTTGTTACACTTCAGTTTTCACGGAAAAATCACTGTGCATGTTTGAGGAGTTTACTGGAAGAAAGGTGAGCTATTTTATAATTTGCCCCCTATTGAGGGTAATTGAGGATATTGAGGTTGGTAAACATGAGGGTTGTGTCTAAAGAACAAGTTTGCCGAAATGTGACTATTACGATGAATTGAATGGGGCTGGGTGTGGCTGCATTGCAGACCAACCTGAAGCATTTCCTGGAGTTCGTCAGGAACGGCAACCTGGAGAAGATGAACAAGATGACCAACAAGGGCCTCGACCCCAACTTCCACGACCAGGACAACGGGGGTCAGTGCACACACACACACACACACACACACACACACACACACACACACACACACACACACACACACACACTCACTCACTCACTCACTCACACACACACACACACACACACACACACACTCTCACACACACACACATATATACACATACGCACATGCGCGCGCGTGTAGAGAGAGAGGGAGATAGAGATAGACAAAGAGAAGCAGAGATAGAGATACAGGTGGAGAGACGGACAGACAGACATGAAGATATTCAGACAGACAGAAGTAACTTATTGCTGCACAAAAAGTATGTGTGATGTGCATGCGCGCACTTTGTGCGTTTATAAATGCAATTTTTTTTTTTCATGGGTGTTTTCAGAAACGCCCCTGACGGTGGCGGCCACCCTAGGCAAGGACAAGGCGCGGGAGGTGCTCATCTTGCTGGTCAGCGGCGGGGCGCACATCGACTTCAGGAACCGATCAGGCCTCACCGCCATGCACCGCGCCGCCATTGTGGGCAACGCTGAGGCCATCAAGGTACAGTAGGCAACAAGTCATTAAGTGATCGTTTCCCAGAGCTTTGTTTTAATGGCTGATAGTCTCCGATTGATGAGAGGAAGGTCCCCAAAGGACAGGCCTCACTGCCATTGTGGGCAACGCTGAGGCCATCGAGGTACAGTAGGCCTGAATCCATTCACCGGTGGTTTTCCCCAGCGGGTTGTGTTAGCGGCTCAAATGGCCTTGATCATTGGCTGACATTAGCCTGAATAGACGTTGAACCAGTAGTAAGGTGGTTGTGCCCAGCAGGTTGTGTTAGCAGCTCAAATGGCCATGATCATTGGCTGACATTAGCCTGAATAGACGTTGAACCAGTAGTAAGGTGGTTGTGCCCAGCAGGTTGTGTTAGCAGCTCAAATGGCCTTGATCATTGGCTGACATTAGCCTGAATAGACGTTGAACCAGTAGTAAGGTGGTTGTACCCAGCAGGTTGTGTTAGCAGCTCAAATGGCCTTGATCATTGGCTGACATTAGCCTGAATAGACGTTGAACCAGTAGTAAGGTGGTTGTACCCAGCAGGTTGTGTTAGCGGCTCAAATGGCCTTGATCATTGGCTGACATTAGCCTGAATAGACGTTGAACCAGTAGTAAGGTGGTTGTACCCAGCAGGTTGTGTTAGCGGCTCAAATGGCCTTGATCATTGGCTGACATTAGCCTGAATAGACGTTGAACCAGTTGTAAGGAGAGAGCTTTTTTTGGTTTGAATGGTTTTCTTCACAAATGGAAAATGGAGGTCCAGGCTGTTAGTGTTGTTGTCCATGACAGTGACTCTCAAACTAGTTGTCATTTACGCTGGCTCCTAGTACTGCAGCACAGGGGGTGAGTTGGCCTTTGGGGACTTTCCCCAACTCCAGCTGTCTTAGGGCTTGTGCACATTACATCCGCAATCCGCCTTTCATGTATATAAGAGGGATTTTTCCTCTCACTTTTCACTAGGCCTTGCGGTCTGAACGTGGAGTCTTTTGGATTAGACGATAAACCGAGGTCCCATGTGCTCATGCACTTAGCACACGTTGAACCCAGTGGCAACGAAAAAGTTGTCATTTGGTCAAAATTTACCCCCCTCCCTTCCTTCCTCATCAGTCACACAAAAATCGCATGCAAAAAAAATTAAAAAATTGGGTGGCGCGCCTCTGGCTGCGACGCGCTCTCCAGGTGGGAGCAACCCGAATTTCACAGAGACGCCTCTGTGACTATAATGTACCTAACCTAACCTAACCTTTCTTACTTCCAATTTTGTGAGTGTGGATTGCGGATGAGTTTCGGTACGGAAGTTCTTGTAAATGTGCACATGCCCTTAGAGTCCTCTTGGCCGATAAAGTGGGGATATTCCCTGGGCAATGCTTTTCCACTGTAAATAGATTCCAGACCGGTTGTCCAGAGTAGCAGTGGCTGTACTGTGTGGACGTCATATTGGACACGACTGACTGGCAGCATTTGTAACCGGATGATGACTCCAAAAAGGTGGCAGAGTGGTTAAGACGTTCGCCTGCCAAATGTAATGCGTGACTGCAGCGTGAGTGACCCGGGTTAAAATCCCGGCCTCGCCCTTTCTTTCTAGTTTGACAGGAAAATCGAACTGAACGTCGAGTCCTTCGGATGGGGACTTAAAGCTAGTCTGACCTGTGCGCTTTGCGCACGTAAAAATCCCACGGCAGTTGAAAGTCGGTAAGAGCAGGGAGAAAACCCGCTGCCTGGTATGGCCAAATTGATAGCTAGGTTTTCCAAGTGTGTCCACACCCCCTCCTCACCCTGTGCCCCCCCCCCCCCCCCAAAAAAAAAAAAAAAGAAGTTTTAAAAAATGGGGTAGGCGCTGCACTTGCGGTGACGCTCTCTCCGGAGGAGAACAGCCCGAATTTCACAGACATAAGTCTCTGTGACTAGAATATACCAAATACCAAATACCAAAAGTCCATGGATTAACCCCCTAAATCTGCAGTAGAGATCTGCATGATTGTTACAGTCCCCCAAGAAACTGAAGCTGCATAATGGATTTCCAGTTTAAAGAGTGTAGGCCTACATGCGTTGACCTGTGCGTGTACTTTGATTAGCAATAAAAGACCCATGTTCAGAGCACATCATAAACGTTCAACTCTATATTTTGTCTTATTACTTCTGGCAGCGATTAGATACTAGGAATGTGTGGAGATGGAACCTTGATGAGATTTGCGGAGATCGCTGAACGTTGAACTAAATAGTTTCAAGCTCTCTTTTCTTTGTTGAATTCCTTATTCTGCCCCATGTAAAGAGAAATAATCCTAAGCTAACCCTTAACCCGAATCAAAGCAAAATTTAGGCGTAAAAGCAGTGATTGGATGTTAACTAAAATCTTTCTACTCCATTGTCCAAGATTTTAAGCAATCGCTGAATAAGTAACTGTCCTTTGGGGCACGCATAGCCATGATCCGGGGGCTGCCTGCCCCTCATAGAGTGTAAGGTGTCCAGGGCCGAAACACATAGGCTAATTGAAAGGAGGGGGGAGGGGGGCTTCTTTTCTGAAGACTCTCTATCGTCCTGCTCTCCCAAGAATCTCTTTGAACAAAGCAGGCGCTGACTGAAGAGCTCTGCTGGTGCTTCTTGGCAGGCTCTGCTGGACCTGGGTTCCTCGCCAGACTTCAAGGACGGGCGGGGGTTGACCCCTCTGTACTACAGCGTGTCCAACGACACCAACCAGGCCTGCACCGAGATGCTGCTGCACGAGAGAGCCTTTGTGGGCACCCACGATGACCAGGGATGGTGCGAGATACACCAGGTGAGGGTTTGAAAGGACTGACACAGTGCTTGATCAATTCACACATACCTTTTGTTTTACCTTGGTTGGCAAAGAACAACAGTTTGTTTCTTTAGACAAGGTTCTGTCACTTTGTCGACATGTACACGACCATTCACACATTCTGCTTTGGGCAGAAGGTTGGCTATTAGATTCACCGTTTGGTCGGTTGGAAGCGCTAAAAAGGCTTAAAAGCGCTAAAATATACATGTCGACAAAGTGTCAGAACCTTGTCTCAATTCTCAATGTGTAAAACTTTACCCTTTTGGGGGGCTAAGGGCCTATTCCAATTAGTCTAAGAGACACTTGTATAGGCAAATATGAAAAAAACCGAAAACTGTTCTTTGCCAACCAAGGTAAAAAAAAAAAAAGGTATGTGTGAAATCATCAAATTATCAGAGTTATTATGTCATTTAAGAAAAGACATTTAAAATTCTAACCTGTTCAGATGACGCAAATGAAATTTGCGTAATGTTGGTTCTATTTGAGCCTTTTGTTTGGAAAGAAAAATAATGTTTTTCTAAACAAAAACATGACAGAATGGTGATTTAATGTCTTCCCCATTTGTTACCAACCGTGATCGTAGAAAGCGGATTGGTAATGTTTTCCCTCGTGTCTGAGGTGATGTTTGTATGTATCCTCTCTAGCATTTGAACGGATGGACTTAGGGTGCTCAAAGTTTGCATGCGGGTAGGTAGTAGGAAGATCTAGGCCAAGTTCGATAATGAAGGTTATGGGTCAAAGGTCAAGGTCACTGGAGCCGAATAACGCTGCCGCGCGGTTGGTGATTTAGCGTCTTAACGCTCTAGTTAGTGCTTGTTGTTGACATCAACTGGCCGTTTATTTGCTTCAATTGTAATCTTTCCGGGTGTAGGTGTCACTGTCCGGAATTAGGACTCCTGGTGCCTAATGTCTGACAGTTTGGGTGGGTTTTTTTAAGTCAAATAATTTTTGCTTTTTTGAAGATTATGAGACAAAAGTTAACTTGGTAGGAATAAAGAACATTATATTATTCTCTATCCAGTGTAGTCTTTAAAATTTGTATCGCCTTATTTATTTTGAAGCTTTTAACAGATTTGTTTTTCTTCCGGACAATAGGCGACTCTACCTTATTGCAGTAAGGTCGTGACCTTGACCTTAGTATATGACCTTGAAAACCTAAAATCTTTTAGGGGCCATAACTTCTACACCGTTGGTCTTCAAACTTGGCATGTAGATGCATTGACGTATGGCGATTCTGATGATGGGGTACCAATCAAGGTCAAGGAGATCGGTAGGCCTTGAAAGTGATTGGGGTCTAAAAATTGGGTTTTAAGCCATAACTTCCACATTTTTACTTATGTTGAAATTGGACTCGCTCTCATTTACTGTTTACGTTTTATTGTTGGTGTTTACACAAGTTTAAAAAACTGCAACAGTTGTTAATGTTTAAGTTCATTGTTAAGTTTGTGTTTATCTTTATACGGGTTTTTTTCCCACCACATCTTATGAAATACGTTTTTTATTGTTTAAATTTTCTATTTTGTTGAACTATATTCTTTGCGCAAGAATGCGTGTCACAGTGTGTGTGCTGCGACCATTGTTGTGAAAATGGACGCTTCTTCGTTTCTCTGCAGGTCTGAGTCTGTTTCTTTTTCTTGCTTTTCTGTTGATGCACATCGGTATATATATGTTATTAGGAGTTTGCAGTTTGATATTGCATTTATTTTCTCTCTTATAGAATAAATGCAATATCAAACTGCAAAGTGGTAATAACTGATAGTAGTTCTTCATGATTTCACTGAAAAGAAACATGGTGGGATTCATCATGACCATGCTCATCACACACCTCTGTGGTGCAGGCGTGTCGCTATGGGCGTGTCCAGCACCTGGAGCACTTGTTGTTCTACGGGGCGGAGATTGATGTCCAGAACGCCAGCGGCAACACGCCTCTGCACGTCTGTGCGGCATACAGCCAGGTAAAACATACAACTAATCTTCTCTTGGCAAAGCTGTAGTTTACACCACCTCCCCCTTCATGCTCCTTTCAGTTTCATGACAATAACCCGAGGCCGATCCTAAACATATGCCTTTTCCCGAGAACAGCGGAATGTTGCTTCTCAGTGAACATTTTCAACACAAAATTTTGAAGGGGGTGGAGGGTGTTTAAACTACAACTTACCCCTTCTGTTTCTTTTTTTACAATATTGATTCGTATTAGTGTGTTTTTGTTGTTTAGTTTGGCTAAACGCTAAAGGGAATATTGGAGTGATAAAGTGAAAAAAAATGAAAGTGTGCTTATAATTTATATCCTTAATCATTTTAGCACCCATTGTGTTTTCATTCCGTCTTTAGCTGCACAAAGTCCCATCAATTGCTACGTTAATCTCTTCCTATTTTCTTTGGTGATAAAAATGAAAACATTGTAGATAGAACGAGAGACATTAGACAAGATGTAAAAGAGCATCGTCATTTGTAAGCTTGCTGTGCATGTTATACACGCATGTTGGGAAACTTTGTAGCCAAAGGCATCAGGCACAGATTTGTTTCCTGTGTGGTATGGCGTGTGTATATGTGTGCCTGCGTTTGTGTGTGTGTGTGAGAGAGAGAAAGAGAGAGAGAGAGAGAGTGTGTGTGTGTGTGTGTGTGTGTGTTTGTGTAGCGGTCATTACAACGAACTATTCAATATTGTGGTGTACAGAAGAAGATAACGTGTAACGAGAGATTGTGTGTGTGCATGCGCGTATGCGTGCATATATGCAGGATGCGTGTGCGCGTGTGTTGCTGTTCCGCGGGGCTGACCGCAGCATCCTGAACTACAGCAACCAGACAGCCTACCAGGTGGCCGTCATCGCCAACACCATGGAGCTGGCTGATCTCATCAACAACCACCGCCACCAGGACGCTGGTACCTTTGTCTCCACTCACATTATTATTATTATTACGGTATTATTATTCAATCGCTCAGACAGTCTCCTGTCATGGGAGCGCACACGTGTCATGCTGCCATTAGGTATCTAACTAAGAAATAGTTAGGTCCAGCATGTCCGTCTTCGGCTGGAGAAAATCTTTGTAGGAATTTCTAGAACAAAGGCAGGAGAATGGATCGGTAAGGCAGAGAGATAGTAGATGACGGTAAGCAGAGGGAAAAGGCAGAGTCAAAGAGGGTGACAGATTAGAGAAAGTTACAAGCACAGAACTTCCAGAAGGTAGGGGAACTATTTGTACGAAAAAAAACCCCGGTAATCCCACAGGGGAATGTGCTATTCAAATAAGTTTGGATATGAAATAAAATGCCATCCCCAGAGTCACAGTTGGATGTGTTCGCCAAGGCTTTCTCTCTGAAATTGTTCTTTGTTTGTGTTCTTTGGAAGATGGCAAAGGGATGTGATTTATGAAAGGCGTGTGACGCATCACCTGTTGTCTATAAAAGACACAGAGCAGTTAGAAAGTTTCAATGAAATATTTCAAAGTAAACTTATCTCACATAAGCTTATCTTTTGATATGTTTAATAGAATGTATCCTCGTGGAGAAAGGAAACTAAATAAATAGTGGCGCAAAAGATAGCTAAAAGCCGCCTCACCGTATCCAGCCTTTTAGTCGAAAAAACATTCAGTTGTGACAATTCTCCTAGTTGTGGCCATGTGCCGTCTTCACACTATCAGCAAGCATTGGCTGTTTTCACACAACTGCCTGAGTGAGTTGGAAGGAAGTGGTGCTGTCGCCAATTCATTTCGACCGGTTGTAAGAATTTCAATCGACCAAATTTTGCATTTGTGCTTTCCACTCGCTCTGTCGAAAGAAAGGAAAACTTAGTCTCAGGCGGCTTTAAACGTAAAACTTCACACAGACATATCCGCGTTGTATGGCAGCCTGTTGAACTAACCACGTTCCTGCCCGTAGCCTTCATTCTTCCTTTGATGACTGTATTTTTCAAATTCCCTCTTACCATCGGATATACACAACACGACTCCAGACATTTTCAGTTTCAGCCGCTACACTCTGGAACTCACTCCCTTTCAGCCTTCGTCATGCCAAATGCTTTGTAATGTTCAAATCTATTATAACCATACTGACCAACACTCAAAACAATAGCATACACGCTTATCAGTTCGAAAACCATTAGTGCCATAGCACTTAAAATGAAAGTAACCCATGTGCCGGTCATATTACCTCCCTTAGTACCAGTCACGTGGCTCCCTGACCTTATCAATCACTTTGCTTTTTTCCACGCTTGTGGCTACATTGGGAAACCATTTTGTCTCCACCTTGTTGTTGCACCCTTGTGACTTTGGTGGATTTGTTCTGGTTCTAACTTGTCTGTGTTTGCCTGCTTGCTTTATTATTTCATTTAGCTTGCTTGAATTTCGTTTAGCTTCTCCTTTCAAGATTTTTTGGGCTTTTTCTAACTTTGTTGATTTTTTAGCCTAACCGGTTAGCTAGACCGGCTTCTATGTTTATTTGACTTTTTTGCTACGAAATAGGTTGGTTGTATTCGCAGCTTTCCTTGACCTGTTTTCTTGTCAATTAATCGACAGTTGTGTTTTTGCATTAGCATAAAGTTTTTGCTAAAAGTTTCGTTCAGGTCATGTCATAATTTCAGTGTCACCCGAAGGGGCGACACTTAGGTTTCAGTGTCTTCAGAGTCTAAGCCTAAGCCGGTAGATTTACTGTGCGATAGTGTTACAGGTCGGTTCGTTTCTCCTTCGTCATCTTCATCTTCGAAGTCTTCACATAAGACTTCCAAAAAATCAGCGGAGAAGACTTCCTCTAGCAAGAGTAAGTCAGTGAAGAAAGCTTCATCGTCTGTTTCTCCAAAACACACGGTTCAATCGGGAAATCTTCCGGTTCATTCGGCTAGTTCGGTGTCATTTTCTTCAGAACTCAAATCTAAGCCAATTCCATCCGTGGAATCATCTTCACTTTTTGATGTGTTTATTCAGCATCTTCAGTCTAGTGGCTTAGCCATTTCCGTTCCGGCAGTCATTCCTTCTCCGTCTCCAGCCGGGGAGGATAAATCTGTGTGTACCTCTTTTTCAGCAGTCGGCCCCTTGTCTCCTCTGGTGCTTCTGCCTCACAACGTCCACCGGATCACTTACTAGTGGCCACCGCCTCGCTCTCTCCATGGTCCAACCTTCCAGCCGACAGGGGAATTCCGACCAGGAGGTCAATGCCACTCGAGATGGGAGTGAGGGTAGACGGACCGTCTACATGGTTAGGTCGGGGTGTCCAACCCTCCAATGCGGAGGACGGCACCCTTACCTGGAGGGGAGGTGCGGAGCATATGATGTGTCCGTATTCCGGCCGTGATCCAACCCCAGGGCGTAACCACTTGCGTGGGGACCGTCCGGGTCACATAAACCCGGGTTACTCTAAACTTCTAGAGAGAGTCAGTCAACGGGGTACAGGCGTTCCTGACTCTCTCCACGACCGTCCGGATGAGACCTCTACTTCGGTAGAGAACCCTCAAATCCGGTTCCATGGCGTAAGGCCTCCTCGACCGGCTATCCCCGTGATGCCGGTCGCACGGTGCCCGGTGGAGGTACGGGGCGGCTCCCGGCCTCCCCACCGGCGGGACCCTTTCCCGGTTCATCAATCCCGGTCCCAACACCGAGTGATGCTTCCACCGGTCGACGGCTACGGTTCTCCGGGTTACCGGTCTCCGGTACCGGCTTTCTCCGGTTGGACCGATCCCCAGTTGTTCCTAACTGGTACGTGCAGAGAATCTCACTGGAAGCTCCGCCTTTTGACGATGAGTCTTCCCGGTCAGCCCACACGTTCAAGGTTTCACCTACGGTCTCCCGAGTCGCCGGTCCACTCCTGCTGTTCTCAGGAAGCTCAGCACTCTCATCGGATGGACGAATCTCCTCCTCTTTGGCCTTCAACCTACTCCAAGTCTGATTTGTTGAGACTAATCCGGCCTGTCTGTCCAGACGTTGTGGCTAAGCTGGCGCAAACGACTCACTCGGCTACCGGGAAAGTGGTCGGCTCTTTCAAGAAGCCCAGGGAGAACCTACGCTTTAAGTGTCCGGACACTCTCCTTCACTCGATTGCCCAAGATTACTCTACAAACCGGGAAACTGCCACTGGAGCAACTGTCGGAGACTGATACCTCATCTTCCACCGGCTCCTTCAAGATACCGAAGTTTGTCACTCCTATCCACCTGGATGCCGCTTTTTTTTTTTTTTTTTTTTTTTTGCTGTCCCATCTTCTGGGCCATACAGGGATGCCGCTTTTCTGCCCTTCGGGGAGTTTTCCCAGCTTTCTAAATCGGAGATGGACAAACTACGTCTGCCCTCTCCAAACCTGAAAGACTTGCGCCTACCAGCCTCTTCTGCGAAGTTACTGGAATACACGCTCTCCGACTCACTCAAAGCATGCGGCGTGGCTTCTTCGCTTCTACAGTTGCTCACTCAACTGTTGGGACGTTCGCCAACGGGTTTCCCGGAAGACTTCAGATATTTCCAAGACATCGATGAGTCATCGATTGGAGCACTCATCTCTCTCCTGGGAATCTCCTTTTCTAGTCAAACGGGCGTCATTGCGGCTCTAAGACTCCAGGTGGCTGCTCTTCGTCGAGATCATGTCCTCTCTGGCTCGGGTGTGAATTTGTCTGGGGTAGAAAAGGATAAACTCCGTTCTCTCCCCCTACCCTCATCAGTTGGACCCAACTGGACAAGTCTTTGGACTCGGCCCTCAAGCGCAAAGCGGAATCCTCGCAAGAGGCCATGGTCAATGCAGTGACCAAACGTTTTCGAATGGAGCCACAGGCCCCTCACTCACTTCGGTCGGCTCCTTGGCCCTCTTGTCCTTTCCGGAGTTCATCCAGAGGAAACTCATCCGGGCGCGGCCCAGTCCCTCCCGATTCGCAGTTTTTCTTCTCTTCTGAGCAAATCCTCTTGTCTGGGCGGTAGGTCTTTCAGACCTTCCAAACCCGCTCTGCAGCTTTTTCGATAGGGACCGTGCCCTCCAAGGAATCTCCAGCCGTCTACTTCAAGCGTGGGCGCCCTGTGCGCCGCGTTCCCCGCATGGCAAAATCTAGTAGAGAACGGCTGGATTCTTCGGGTGTTTCTTCAGGAGCTGCCTCTCTCCCGGATGCCCATTGCATTTCCTCCTCCCGTGGATCAGGAACGTTTGCAGATTCTTCAATCAGAGGTCGGGGCTGTGCTTTCGAAAGGGGCAGTGGATCTTGTTCAGGACCCCGGTCCGGGCTTCTACTCCCGACTTTTCACCGTACCAAAAAAGTCGGGAGGGTTCAGACCGGTGTTAGATCTTTCCCTCCTGAACAAATTTTTGCATCCGGTCCGCTTCAAAATGGAAACGGCTGCTTCCATTCAGGCTGCGATCCAGCCAGGCGGTTGGGTAACATCAATCGACCTCAAAGATGCTTACTTTCATCTTCTTATACATCCGTCAAGACGGAAGTACCTGAGGTTCGTTTGGAAACACAGGGCTCAGTACCGGTTGGGCCTTGGTTCCTTCAGGCGGTGAAACAATGGCTGATCACGAACTGGATCAACAATTCAGTCCCAATTTGCCTTCTCAGACCACAGGTTTTCATGTTCACGGACGCGTCACTCTCGGGTTGGGGAGCCCACATAGAAGAGAACGAGATCTCTGGACAATGGACTCCCGAACACATAGATCTCCACATCAACCTCCTGGAAATGGAGGCGGTTCGACTGGCGCTTCTGCACTTCACTCCTCTTCTCACGGGGAGAATGGTGACAATATCAAGTGACAACACGGCTTGTCAGACAGCAGGGAGGTACCAGCTCGACCTCCCTGTCTATGGCTGCAAAGAGGATCCTACTGTGAGCGCACAGCCAGGACATTGCCCTCACGGTCGAATTCGTTCCTTGGAAACTCAACGTAATCGCTGACCAGCTGAGCCGGTCTTCGCAAGTGTTGCCGACAGAGTGGACGATTGCTCACCAAGCTCTAGGGCCCGTGTGGGAACTCTGGGGAAAGCCGTGGGTAGACCTCTTCGCGACAAGATACAGTGCACGTCGTCTCCTCTACGTGTCGCCGGTCCAGGATCAGCAAGCTCTGGCGCTCAACGCCTTCTCTATCCCGTGGTTGGGCATCTTTGCCTATGCTTTCCCACCAACTCCCTTGATCCTCAAGTTATTGGAGAAAGCCTCCACAACGCCTTCTCTATCCCGTGGTTGGGCACCTTTGCCTACGCTTTCCCACCAACTCCTTTGATCCACAAGGTATTGGAGAAAGCCTCGAGAGACGCTCCTCGGCTCATCCTGATCACTCCGTTTTGGACGTCCAGCCATTGGTTTCCGGAGGTGCTAGCGCTAGCATGGGATCCACTGCTTCACCTCCATCTAAGTCCAAGAACACTCATCCAGCCAAGGTCAGGGGTAGGACACCCAAATCCAGCGATGCTTAATCTGACTGCCTGGAGACTATGAGACAAGGACTCAAGAAGTAAGGATTCTCTAGTAGGTCAGTCAACCTGCTACTCTCTTCCAGGCGCCTTAGTACTAATGCGCTGTACAGCCTACGCTGATGGGCATGGTTTCTTTTCTGCAAAGAGCGAAAGACAGATCCCCTTCGCCCTTCTCCGGTTGATTTTGTTCATTTCTTGTCACATTTGTTCTGAGAAAAGAATTTGACAGCACAGACCGTTTCGGGTTATAGAGCCGCCATTAGCAGTACTATTGGCATGACTCTGGGTACTCATTCGGTAGACTCTCTCGCATCACCGTATGTTTCTCACTTCATCGATGCTGTGAGACTCAAGGCTCCGTCGCGATCCACTCGCTTCCCTCAATGGGACGTTTTCCTAGTCCTTAATTTTTTGAGGGACGCATGTGAACCACTGCAGGGACTCTTGCTGAAACTGCTAACTTATAAGACATTGTTTCTGTTAGTACTCGCCTCAGCTCGCTGTGTGAGCAGCATTCATTCGTTCAGTGGCCTATCTCATGACATTGAGTTTGATTCTCTCGGTCCTCCGTGACCGTCTCGCTTCTCTAAGCGACGGTTGTTCATATCGATCAATGACAAATACCAGAAAGACATTTCCAAGTCCAACATTTCTCGGTGGCTCGTCGAAATTGTCAAGATAGCCTATGCTAGGTCTAGGTCTTCTCTTCCGGATAACCCCATCAGAGCACATGAGATCATAGCGATCAGCGCCTCTCTGGCACTGGCCAAAGGAGTCCCTCTTCCAAAGATCTTGGAAGCAGCTACATGGAAATCTCACAATACATTCCTGAGTTTTTACCTCATGGATGTTTCCACAAGGAGATCAGACGCGTTGTGGTAGCCCAAACACCTATCTCCTGCTAATGTAAGTTCTTATTGTTTTCTTACTCTGGGGTAAGTCATTATTATAACCTCTGGGGGTAAAGAGATTAGCATGTTTGGGATATCATGTGATCTCATGCTTATTTATGCTTGTACTGATCTTTTTCATACTAAATGCTTTCCTTGTTGTTTGATCAGCATCACCCTCCTCCTGGTTGGTATTCTGCTATTGTTTTGAGTGTTGGTCAGTATGGTTATAATAGATTGGTAAAAGTTTTTTTTATTAATCTTACTATCTATATAGCTAAATACTTACCAACACTCAAAACAATCAAATGATCCCTCCCATCCTCCCTCCTGATACTGGTGTCAAAAAGTGATTGACAAGGTCAGGGGAGCCACGTGAGCAGTACTAAGGGAGGTAATATGACTGGCACATAGGTGGCTTCCCTTTTGTTACTTTCGTTTTAAGTGCTATGGCACTAATGGTTTTCGAACTGATAAGCGTTTGTTTTTGTTTTGAGTGTTGGTAAGTATTTAGTTATATAGATAGTAAGATTAATTAAACAAATCTACCAGTCTGCTCTGAAAACCCACTACTTCAAACTGCAGCTGCAGAGTACATATAAAACTTAGAAATATTGTCATCCACTCTATTTGTCCATCTTGTTATGTGTATGTGTGTCATAACTTGTTCGTGTGTGTGTGTGTGTGTGTGTTTGTGCATGCGTCCGTGCGTGCATGTGTGTGCGTGTGTGTGCGTGTGCGTGTGCGTGCATGCGCGCACGCACGTGTGCGCACGTGTGTGTGTGGTGTATGTGTGTGTGCATATGTTTGTGTTGTGTGTGTGTGTGATGCGTTCATGTAGGCCCCAATATGAGTGTATGTATGCATGGTGTGTGTGTGTGTGTGGGGGGGGGGGGGGTATGTGCGTGTGTGTGTGTGTATGTTTGTGTGTGACAATGCATACGTGTATTAGGCCTATTATAAGTAGTAGTAGTAGTAGTAGTAAAAGTAGTAGTAGTAGTAATAGTAGTAGTGGTGGTGGTGGTAGTAGTAGTAGTAGTAGTCACAACAGTTGTTGTTGATGATTGTTATGTGCATTTTTACCGGCCAAACGAAGTCTGACTGGTATTGTTTTGTCTGCTCATGTTATTGGATTTTAAAAAAGAGGCGCTATATAAATTTTCCTCATTATTATTATTACCGGGTAGAATATTTTCAGCTGCAGCTGTTGTTATCCTTGTGTTTGTTGAATGCTGTCGTAGTTATAGTTAATGTCACTGCAGCTTTTCTAAATTACTATTGTTTTGTTCAATATTAATGTGCATATGTGTCTTATAAATTTTGTAAAACCAGGAAAAAAAATTCAATAAAAAAAAGAATATTTTCAGTCAAGCTGAACAATGGGGTCCACGTTTTCCTCTGAGAACGATCGTTTCCTTGGTTTCCAACTGCACAGTGCCTATCCGAGAGCTGCCCAACTACAGTGACCGCCGCAAGAACTCAGCCACACCCAGCATGCGCTCTTTACTGCGCAGCCGCAGCGACCCTCGCCTGCACGCCAGCGTGCTCCGGGAACAGATGCTCCAGGATGGAGGAGGAGGGTGTGGAGGAGGAGGAAGCGTGTCTCACCACAACCTGACGGCCCTCAGCGATTTCTACGACACGGGCTCTGCATATAATGTGTCCCAGACCGCATCCTATGCCTCCTCCAGGGACTATGCCTCCTCCTCCAGGGACTACAATTCAGACTCCCCGTGCTCACTCAGTGTGTCCAGCGCCAGCTCTGGTCCACGTGAGTAACTCTCTGTGGGTGGTTGGTGTTGCTTTTCTTGAATAATTCTTCTCTTATTTGTTCAACAAAAACTTGAGAGGGACAATGAAACAATTATAGTCTCGGTGTGTATGTTTCTCTTGGTTATTGGACGTATGAGTTCCTGAGCATCAGCGAAGTGGAGAACTATTCTTTTCATCTGTGTCCGTCCTTGCGTGCATCTGTGCGTCCGTTGGTCAAAAGGAGCCATCTGACACCAGGGAGCGTAAAGCTCACTTGCGTTTATCTCTCTTGTTGTCCGTCACTGAAGGTGATCGGACTTTGCGATGGGCTGGTTTGTCTGGGTTTTTTTGTTTGTTTGTTTGTTTGTTTTTTTGTTTTTTTCTGTCTGTCCCAAGGATATCTCCCGAACCGCTTGACCGAATCGTGTGAAGGTGTGCCACCTTAATAGGAAGAGATCCGCGCAAACCATTTTGCCGTCGTGACCTTGACCTTGATGTACGACCTTGAAAACCGAAAATCTATTTTTAGCCATATCTCGGGCACCGATCAATATAGGATGTTGAAACTTGGTATGAACGTGGTTTGGCTTATGCCCGTTCTGATGATGGCATACTGATCAAGGTCAAGGTCAAGGTCAAAAAGATCGCTGGAGCCTGAAAATCAGTGGGTCATTTTTTCTCCTTCTGTCTGTCCCAAGGATATCTTTCGAACGGGTCGACCGAATCACGTCAAATTGTGTGTGCTGGTGTGTCACCATGAGAGGAAGGCATCCGCGCAAACCATTTTGCCGTCGTGACCTTGACCTTGGCGTACGACCTTGAAAACCGAAAATCTTTCAGGGGCCATAACTCCCACACCGGGCGATTGGTAGGCCTTGAAAGTGGTAGGGGTCTACGCATTGGGTTTTAAGCCATATTTTCCACATTTGTACTTGACAGAAGCGCTTCAGATTGTGTGTGGTACTGTATACCCTAGAGAAGAAAGCATCCGAGCATAAATTATCACCATGCTGACCTTGACCTTGAAGTGTGACCTTGAAAACCGAAATTTCCTTCTTTGCGCTATATGTTTCTTCTTCAAGCTGTATCTCGTGAACTAGAAGACAGTATCCCTTCCAATTTTGTGTCAGGATGTGACACTCTATGGGGTGTCGCAAGTGCGTGGCATTGCTGGTGACGGACATGTCTGCCGCTCGGCGACGCCCTTGTTAGAAATGATAGTTTTCTTTACTTTTTTGTATGTGTTATTATTTTCTTGTATTAAAGCATATATACTTTGATGATTGCAATGGATAATTAATTAATTGTCGTTCTTAATAATCCCTTTGTATGAAGCTTCGTAGTTTTCTTGTGTCTTGCGTGTATGATATCCTTTCTGTTAAAGTTTTTGCAGCTTCGTAATGTATCTTGCATTTTGAGGGTGGGGATGGGACATATATAGGAAAGTAAAATCAGTACTGTATTGCCTTCTTTCCTTTTTGCAACAACTCAACATGAAACGTTTCTGACAAGGGTAAACGCTTGTAGAGGCCTATATATGCCCTGCTTATGTTTTGGTCAACATTTTGCTTTGTCTCATGGGAACTCAAAAGTTAAAAGGCATTTCTTTCCCATAACCCTGCCTTTGGTTTTGGTATAATTATTGTAAATCTATTTTCATATTTATGCTCAGCAACAAAAGAATAGGCATGAACACATTCTATAGCATACGTAGGAAAGAACATAACACAAAAACGAATCAAAATTTCGTGATCTCATGTTTTTGCAGTGGGTTTGAATATGATCGGCAAGATTAAGTAAAAAGAATAAACTTCTTGAATATTTAGGTGGAATTGCGCGATCTTGAACGGATTTAAGCTTGTAATATTCGAAATAAATTAATGAAGGTTCTGTTGTCGCTTACTGGGCCTTTATCAACGTGGGCGTATTTTGTAGTGGTCAAACAAACTGTGTATGTGCTGTAACTTCTTGGAGTGTTCACTTACTTGCCTGTATTTATCTTTCCCATGCAAACAGCAGCTACAACATTTTTGTATTGGGCATGAAACTAAAACCTCTTGTTACGTTTAGTATGTCTCCTGTGTGTTTTCTTAGCTCTCTGCAACAACAACGGAGGTTTCTGCTTTTGAAGAGCACTATTATGGTACTATTTGAAGGGAGTAAGCTTACAGAGCTCTATTATTCAAACGAAATAACAGCCATCTAACCATTTACATGCCATATGTTTCCAAACCTTTAAAGCTACGAGAATTTGAGTAAAAAACATTTCAAGACCACCACACCAGAATATGTTGTCCCTAAGGGCAGTTGCCGTGAGGGCGTAAACCTGTCCTTTATGATTCATCAGTCATTGGTGAACACTTGGGAATAGACACAAAGCTGAGAACATCACAAGTTTAAAGCGGGTTGGTAGCAATGTAAACGTTGTACAAACTTTAATACACGAAGAAAGAGAGGTCAAATTTGAAGGTACTTTTTAAAAGCATATTCAGTGTTTTTGATCGACTGTAATAGATCCATTTTTCTTGTAGTATAGTTTTCAACTACACTGAAAGATGTTGGACTGAGACTCAAATTATAATTATACTATTCTACAGAATAGCATCTAGGTTATTTTTCAACCACAAAGCGAAAGCTGATGTTTTTAGTGTATTCTGTTTGTTTCTGGCTATCTGACTGACTGACTATTATGTGAACACGATAACGTTTGGACGGAGGAACTTAGGAGGCCCTAAGTTTCCACGCGGATAGGTATATCTAGGCCAATTTCGAAAATGAAGGTCATTGGTCAAAGGTCAAGGTCACTGCACCCGAAACAATGCCGCAGCACACCTGCTTTTGTCTAGCTGTCCATAGTGTGCGAGCTACAATTGAGATCCTCGCTGGCGCAGAGGTACTGTAAAGTGCAAGTGTAGACTCTTTGATCGTACTTTAGTTTCAGTGGTGTTTGTCTGCTTGTTCCTGCAACAAACTGCTTGTTCCTGCAATGCAAAGGGGAATTTTCTCCTATAAAAACATACTTGCCATAGAAACTCTCAAGTAAGAAAGCATTAATTTTGAATCTTGATGTAAGTTGATCTTGGAATGTCCCTCCCCTTTGTGGGGGTTTGAAAGGAGTAGACCGTTGAAACCCTGTACCTATGACCTTGTACTAGCCCAGGCCGGGGCTACGTCGACCCTGCCGACCCTGCGCGTGCCTTGCTGGTCGTACAGCAGGCCCCCAGAGCCCCGCCCTGCGCTGATCCTGGAGCGCAGCTTGGTGTGCACCCAGTCCTTCCTGCCTCCCCAACACCATCCCGCTTTCCTGCGCCTGTGTCGGGGTCAGCTGGTTACAGGTGGATGCATGCCCGCGGCACACACGTGTCTTTCAAGCGATAACATTCGTTTGTTCTTCACAGCCTCAGCATGAGCATGTCACTCGGTCATTGGCCGGAATCAGTTTTATTCAGACAGGTCAGATTGTTAAAGGTTGATACATGCCTCTGTCTCTTTCTGTCTCCGTGGCAGATTTTATACAAAAACAATTTGCAATGGATAACAGTTCTCCGTTTTTCACCGCCTGAGCATTAGCATTCACTCAGTGACTGGCCGGGTTCAGCATCATTCAGACGTGATAAGAGATTTTGACAATTCATGGCACCACTTGGACTTTGCACCGTGACGCTCTTCTCTATAAGCTCTGTAATTAGAGTAAATAGTTCAATATTTGTGCACACTAAATTTCTGATTGTTTTATTTTTTTAAAAGTTTTTATATGTAGGGTAGATGTCTTGAGATGACAGGAAGAAGTCGAGGAGGGAGGAGTTGAGGGAGTGGGGGGGGGTGGGTGGAGAAGGGGGGTCGGGTTTTCGCAAAGTGAATTTGTTTGTTTTCAAATGGCTGGTGAGATTGTTTGTTAATGGTTGCATGATATGGTTAAGAACAGTTCTGTCAAAATCAAGCTTTTAAAACGCAGTGTTAAAGCGAAGTTAAGGTAGGTAGCTTAAAGGGACACCCTGACGGATGAGCTTTTGCAAGAAACACGTCGATATCACCAGAAAGACAGTCAATTCAAGGATCGGAACACTCACTTTGCTCTGGTTTCCTAGAAATTAAACCGTCAAAACGGTGATTCCTCCTTGGCGGAGTTGCCAGAGAGAGAAACCAATCTATTCTAACCATACTGACCAACACTCAAAACATGTGTATAAGCCCTAATCAACCTGGAACTATACCATAGTATATAGTAAAACGAAAATGGCCAAGGGCCATCACCCGTACACCGGATATGGGTGGTAGTTATCCCCCTTACATCCGGGTGGGGCGTGGTCCATTGGCCTATCACACACATCATTCTAATTTTTCCAGCCAAACTAGTCAGACCTGAGACCTGTCACTCTCTGTCTTTTGAGCTTTTACATACGCTTTGGTGGGTTTGTTCCATTTCTGTTTGTATAAACTTGCCTTTATTTTCTTGGGTATCCTATTTGGTTACCTCTCGTTTCTTCATTTTCTTGTCATTTTATATTGAATGTTGTTCGGACCGGTGTTCTTGTCGTTTCTTGTGTGGTCGGCCATTATGGCCTCTCCTACACCTTCGGTTTCCATCTCTAGCAAAACTCCTTCTGTTTCTGAAACTATTGCTTCTCGTCCTCGTGATGAAGTGGGCAGGTTTACTAAGGTCACTCCTTCTAAAGACTCTAAGTCTAGTCGTAAGTCATCAACTTCTAAGTCTTCTTCCAAGACTTCGTTGTCCAAACCGGTTTCGCCAGTGAAACCGGTCACCTCTTCAGAAGCTAAGACTCTTCCATCTTCGGATTCTGTGGTTTCCATCCCCTCTTTCGATCCTCAGTCAATGTTTGAGACGTTTTTTGGAAATTGCCTCAGAGAGTCTCCATGGATTATTGTGGTAGCGCCACGCTGACCGTCCAGCCAGTGTTTTTCCGCAGACTCAGAGAAAGTCGACCAGTGATTTGTATAGCTTACGTTGGATAACGTGTTCACTTTTTGTTCAGAAGCGCAAATTTGACCCTCTCCGTCCTTCCACGGTACAGTTTGTGGAGTTCCTTCCTCATCTCCACCTGATGAAAAATCTTTCATCACAGACTCTGTCAGGTGATAGAGCGGCTGTCATCAGCACTATCTCTTTGGCGTTAGGAGACAAGTACACGGAGAACCTTTTGGCTCTCCCAGCCTCCCAGCGCTGTCCGTCTCCCTCAGTGGGACGTCTTTCTAATTCTTAGCTTTCTTAGGGACCAGTGTGAATCTCTGCAGTCCCTATCGTTGAAACTTCTCACATTTAGGACAGTCTTTTGGATTGCCTTTGCATCTACTAGATGCATTAGTGTCGTTCATTCTTTGAGTTGCCTTTCCAGGGATATTGAATTTTCTTAAGATCCTTCTTCAGTCTCTTTGTCTTTCCTTCCGGAATTCAAGACTAAGAATCAATATGGTGACTTCAGCTCTCCTTTTGTAGTCATCTCCAGCCTGTGTCCAGTTCTTGGTCCTGATGATGAGGATCTCTTCCTCTGCCCTGTTAGGGCTCTCAAGGTCTATTTGGCATGAACTCCGGGCAATCAGCACCTCCCTAGTTCTCGTTAGGGCCATCCCTTTGGTCATGGCTGCTGCGTTTTGGGAGATCGCAGAGCACGTTTCTTCAATACTACTTGAGGGACATTTCGTCTTAAGACGACTCCTTCTCTTTCAAGAAGGTCATGGTAGCGCAGCTGCCCGTCTCTCTCTGATGCTATCTATATCTAATCATTGATAGTCAATTGATGTGTTAGATCGTGTCCCTGGTCTAATTACATCCTTGTTTAAGGTTGTTTACCTTTTTGAGACGCATCGCCCTCCTCCACGATGGTAATCTGCACATGTTTTGAGTGTTGGTCAGTATGGGTAGAATAGATTGGTAGATTTTAATTAATCTTACTATCTATTTTAACTAAATACTTACCAACACTCAAAACAAAAAGGTTCCCTCCCATCCTCCCTCCTGATGCAGGGTCTAAAAATTATAGAATGATGTGTGTGATAGGCCAATGGACCACGCCCCACCCGGATGTAGGGGGGATAACTACCACCCATATCCGGTGTACTGGTGATGGCCCTTGGCCACTTTGGTTTTACTAAATACTATGGTATAGTTCCAGGTTGATTAGGGCTTATGCACATGTTTTGAGTGTTGGTAAGTATTTAGTTAAAATAGTAAGATTAATTAAAATCTACCATTTTGGACGGGGTGGGTGGAGGACACGCAGAGTGGTCGAAGCTTTTTCTTCATTGTAGTGCAGTAAAAGAAAAGATGGAGCTATTTCCTTTGTTGTGAGCGAAACTGCTTTTGGTAAACTGTAAATAAAAAGGCTTGTATTGTGGAAATTTCGTGAAAGAATCTGACTTCCAGCACTAAGAAGGAATCACCGATTTGACGGTTTCATTTCTAGGAAACCAGATCAGAGCAAAGCGAGTGTTGAGATCTCTGTAAAGGGTGTTTTCCTGGTGATCTCGACGTGTTTCTTGCAAAAGCTCATCCGCCAGGGTGCCCCTTTAACACAGCGATCTTTAATTTCCTTCTGCATGGTTTGAGCTGCATGGTTGGATTCCATAGCTTTCTTTATTTAATGCGCTCGCATGACGCACGTTCTCTTGCGCTCGCACAAACACAAGTATACACACACGCACAGATGGGCGTCCGCGTGCATGTATACACACATGTAGACACTACGTGTACATGCACACGCAAAAAAACCATGCATTCAAAACCTCACATACACGAACGCGTGCATAAATAATGTGCATTCACACACACACATACACACACACACACACACACACACACACACACACACACACACACACACACACACACACACACACGTCAACTCACGTTGTTTGCATTGATGTATAGAACAGATTATTATACAGTACTCCCCGTTTATAGTAAACTCGGTTATAAGAAATTTCGGTTACAGTAAAGGAAAGCACTGGTTCCCAGCCAAAGGTCTACTGTTTTATTACTAAATAGACCTCGGATAGTAGCAACTCGGTTATAATTTTTAAAAACTGCTATAGTAAAGTTACTTTTGGTTCCCCACAGGACTGGCTCCTCGGTTACAATTTATAAAAAAGTCCTCTTCGTGACCTTTGTAAATACGTCACCAATGTATGCGTCACAGTCTCACCACTCCCTCCACCCACCCATAATAACAACTGGGTTATAATTAAAATTTAAAAAAACTCCTATAGTAAATTCATTTGTGGTTCCTCTTTGTTACAATAAAAAAACATTGTCCTCTTCCTGACCTTTGTAAAAACGTCATCAATGTATACGTCACAGTCTCACTACTCCCTCTACCCATCTTCATCAACGAAATTGAAAGGCACTCAAAAACATGTTTCTTTCCCCTCATTACTTAGTGGGAAAAAAATGAATCCGAAAAA
The DNA here is from genome assembly GCA_017654935.2 of Phymorhynchus buccinoides. Lineage (NCBI taxonomy): Eukaryota > Metazoa > Mollusca > Gastropoda > Neogastropoda > Raphitomidae > Phymorhynchus > Phymorhynchus buccinoides. Next base: position 8,390,935 of record CM065690.1, read on the forward strand.
AAAAAATATATATATACAGCCGAATCCGCTTATAAGAAACTCGCTTATAAGAAAACTCGCTTACAATGAAGTAAAAAAAAAAAAAAAAAGGCCGAACTTCTTCTTTCTTATCTATGATCAAAACTGGGATATAAGAAACTCGCTTATAAGAAAACTTGGTTATAAGCAAGGAATTTTTTTTCCCTGTCCGCAATGGAAACTTGGATATAAGAAAATTATGTCATACAAGAGAGTTGGTTTGCAGTTCATTTTCTTATAAGCGAGTTCTATTTACTTATAAGCGAATTACCATTGACAACATTTTCTTAAAGACCCCCCAGATCATGAGTCAAAATCACGGGTTCCACCTGTTTTCCTTCTAAGTTCTTATAGCTGGTACAAAATCTTGTTTTGACCAGGTTTGACTCCCATACAAATGCCCCCAAATTGAAAACGAAACATTTTAAAGAGCAGCCTCAATTTGAAGTTGGGGGAATTTGTATGTGGGTCACAGCTACCCAGAAAAAAACAAGGGATTTAATCGTGTTGGGTCAGTGTGTCTTTAAAAGTGAGTTGGACCTGAACTGAAAGGATGTTCTGAGAAAATTGAAGTCGTTCCAAAAAGGGAAAGTTTACATCAAACCAGTTGTGTCACAGACATTCTAAACAGTACAGGCACTTGATTACAAGACTAATTGAGTTGTTTTTGTTCCTTTATTCCATACTTTCCTTCAGTATTCTGTGCAAAATAAATGTTGAGCAGAAGAAAAAAAATATGAGTACTTTTGTGTTGGTGGTAGAGAGACTGTCCATCCATACATTTTCAGCAGCAATGGCAGAGAGGAAAAGGCAATTAATTTCTTTAAGAAGATAAATACAAATAACTGAATATGTGGACGAACATCCACATAAACAAAAGCAAACGATCGATGAAAAGCTGCATGGGTGGACAGTAAATGTTAATAATTCAGTACAAGAAAGATGAAGGGGTACGCAGACCTGCCTACTGCTACGATTTGGTCGTAGCAGCTACGAAAAATAAAGCTTTGCTACGGAGCTACGGCAACCTTAACGTTGCTACGGAAAAAACAAATTGCCGCCGCATTTTATTTTTGCTTATGCCATTCCCGGTTTTGTTGGCTTCTAAGAGCACACGCCGTGTCACGCGCGATAACCTAGTCACTTCCGTTTTTATTAAAGTGACTGCGCATGCGTTCTTATTACTTTCTCTGAAAAAGATGGCGGACTCCAGCAGCAGTAGCGATTCGGGAGATGTTTCAAACGAAGAAAAACGAACCCAAACCAGAAAACGAAAATCATCTGGCACACCATCTTGTTCTAAGAAAAAACATCGGCCTGCCGCACAAGTTTTTAAAATAGCTTACACAGAGGAGTGGCCTTGCATCGTCAGAAGTTGACTCGGTGCGAACCATGCTCGCTGCAGCGCAACCTCTGCCATGCGGACTTCTCTGTGAATCATGGCGGTAGAGACGATTGCCGTCAGCACGTTCAATCGGCGAAACATATTAAGCAGTGCGTTTCGGCTCAGGAAGAGAACAAATCGTTTGCCGTTGTTTGTGGATGCTACGGAAAAATTTGCCATGCTACTGAAAATTGATGGCTGGGCTACTGATTGGGAAAATTCCATGTAGGCAGGTCTGGGTACGTATTTGATAACAGTAAAAAGATTTTAAAAAAAGCTTCTTAGTTAAGTTGTTGTAGGCACCTTTAAATCTTCTTCTTAGTAGACTATTTTGATTTTATGATGCAAGATCTGCATCAAATTAGGAAAAAGGATTTTCTCTTCGTTTTGTTTTTTTGTCTTTCTTTTCTCTTCTTTTTCTTTTCTCTTTTCCCCCATTCAATAAGGGAAAAAACTTCAAAATGTTTTCTTATATCTGAGTTTCGAATATAAGAAAACTTGGATATGGTAATAAGCAAAACATCATCTCCCTTCGATTTTCTTATAACCGAGTTTTGCTGTATTTTAATTTGATGATGGGTTTATATTTAGTATTTTACGTTAGCTTTGACTTTGAAAAACGTCATCGGATAAGATAAAAAATTACATCAAAACTTTACTATATCCGAACATCGTTTATAACAAAAACCTGTTATAGTAAAAGAAAAGCCTTGCTCCCCTGCACTTTACTATAAGTGGGGTGTACTGTATTGAACTGTTTGCATAGTGCATATTTCACGTATTCACTTTTTTTTAAATAGTCAGCAAGACTTTGATATTACACTATGTTTGTTACTATACCGCTCCTCTCACCAAATTATTAAAACAACCAAAATTAATGTTTGTGGTCAATGTTCTTGAAATGTCACAGTCAGATAAGTATTGGTGGGTGCTTTTAATTTTTTGTAATATACCCAGCCAAATACAATGTCTGAATATCGCTGCTGAGCATGCGTCCTGCTTTGCTTGAAAAAGAATGTAGCTTTTGCTTGCTACATTTACTTTTCGTTTTTCTTTCTGCATGAATTCTTATTGAGCGACTGAATGTTTTCATATAACTTATGTTGGTATTTTCATTTGTCAAAAAAAAAAAAAAAAAAAAAAAAAAAAAAAAAAAAGAAAAAAAAAAAAAAAAAAATAGTCTACTTGCATAGATAAAGATAGATTTTTTTAATATAAGCTGTGATTTTTTTGTATTTTTAAAACTCCTGTCACGATGATAAGAAATCTGGTGCATAGAGTTCTGAATAGGGTTGTGTGTATTTTGTGTATCTGAATGTGCATTACTCTCTCTCTCTCTCTCTCTCTCTCTCTCTCTCTCTCTCTCTCTCTCTCTCTCTCTCTCTCTCTGTCTCCGTGTCAGGTGTGTGCGTTTGTATGCGCGTGTACGTGCGTACGTGCGCGTGTGTGATTTTATGTATAGATATGTGCGTGTGTACGTGCACGCTCCCATTGATTAGTTTTTACCTCAGGCTGTATTGGTGAAAGTGACAGTTAACTGAAACTACTGGGAGAAATCGAAAGGTTTCTCCTCGCCAATTTTGTTTCCTTTTTCTCTCCCTCCCCCCCCCCCCTCCCCCCCTTCTACTCTTTGCTTCCCCCATTTGTCTTCCACTCTTTTTTTTCCCCCCATCTTGTCTTCCACTCTTTTTTTTTCCCAGCGCATCTCGGGCTAAGTGCATATTAGCTTTGTGTGTGTGTGCGCGCGTGCGCGCGCGCACGCGCGTGTGTGTGTGTGTGAATCAGAATCAGAATCAATGTTTATTGCCCTTTAAAACCAATACAAGGTTTTTTATAATATGACACTAATAAAAATAATAATAACTGTAATATTAACAGTTTATAAAGTTCAATTACGGAAAAACAATTGTTAAATATTTCTGTTTTTTCTTCTTTCTTTGTACTGGTTGCGCTACTCCTTCAGGCAATTGGGGCTATTGATTGAAACAACTGTGTATATATTTTGCAAGCTCACTTAAAAGGGCGTCATTTGTAATTAATTTGCTAGGTGTAACATTATGTATATTGTATTTTTCTTCAACGAGTTTTATAAATTGTATTCTTATTTCCGTATGTTTTGTACAATTGTCTAAAAAATTAGTTTGTGTGGTGTGTTTTTGTGTGTGTGTGTGTGTGCGTGCGCGTGCGCGTGCCTGTGTGCGATTGTATGTGCACATGTGTAAGCATCCTTTTTTTTCTCCTAATATGTGTTTTTTTGTGTTTGATTAGTCTCGTCTTTGTTTTGAGAATAATTACTACTGGTTTACAGGGGTGTTTCTCTTTTTGCAGAGCGTTCTTTCCCTTAAGGTACTAGTACCACCCAAGCCGAGGCGCTTTTTTGTCATTGTTGTTATATTGGTTTATTTTTATGTAACTGGCTTTATATTGACAACATACATTGAAACTGATGTAGAAGGGCATAAACTTTGCAGAAAATATTTATTTGGTGTGTTTAGAGTCGAACATACAGAATGTTCACGTCACGGATAGGAAAATTGCTTTTTTTACTTTAAAATGGATGGACGCAAATCTAATCATTGGAGAGCTTTCAAATGTCACTCAAACAAAGAAAATGAACGGTTTTGTTGCATGAACCAACCAGAAAGTAGGTAAGTTCATTTAAATATTTTCCAGTGGTTGCTCGCATTACAAGAAAAAAATGTGGTTTAAAAAATTATACACATTTAATTGTTTTTAATTTTAACTGCTCCAGAGAAGGACAATGTGAGGTTCATGCAACAGGCCACAGTGCAAACAAGAAGCGTGCAAAATGTGAACTCTTTATCTCAATTAGTTCTTGAGATATCATTTGCAAACCACAAAAAGCACTACAAAATCGCAAACTTTTGTACCCCCAAATGGACACAATTTTTACCCCTATTTTTTTCTTGACACAGCCCCCTGCACTACTTCTCCCCTAACTCCATAGCAAAAAATAGCCACATTCAACAGGAACTGGTGACACTGATTCAACACTACACTATCATCTGACTCGTCGTTATCATCATACACTATCATCAGTATCAACAAAAGTTTGTGAACATTATTATTTTTAGGCTAATATCCTGTAGTCGAGGCTAGATATCGAAAACAAAATGTGAAAGTAAGGTCCAAAAAAACTTGTGTGATAAATTTCAACCTTTTCTGCATCAGAATCAGTCACTGTAAATTTGAACATTCAGCAAAAGCATTTTCGATGCCAGATTGGGTGGTACTATAAGAGTAACATTTAATTTTCGACCAAAAGATCGAACAGCATTCAGAATGCCCTCATATAAAACAAAATTCGTTTTGATACCTGGAAACTGTGTCAACAATTCTTGATATGACATAAAATTACCCTAATCGTTTATCAATTGCCTTACAAAAAGAATGTCATGAGTAACCCATTCTCGCACAAAAATAACTTTTTTATTTCTTACAATATTTACGTTGTAGTGGATACACTCAGACATAAATTCATGAATAGAATTAGGTTGACATTTTATACACATTTTTTTTATAATGTCTAATGACATCCTTCCAAAAAGGATTCTGTACAGTCTGTAAAATAATATTTCCATATTCTGCTCCAAATTTTTCAACATTATTCAGCATAGAAAACATATTTACATTGAAAGTTTTCCAATCAGAATCATCACTTCAAAATCTACGTAACCTACTAATTTTCATGGAAGATATAAAACTCCTCATATTAAGCATTTTTAAACCACCAGCACCATATTCTTTTTCGATTAGACTTTTTAATTTTTTTTTTTTTCGTTCCATAAAAAAAATGTACAATTCCTTTTCTAGGGCAGTAATAAAGTCGTCTGTGGGGTCTGGCAGGCTGATTAGGAGATTAAATTTTTTATTGAAAACACTAACTGTTATTTTAACAAAAGGGGTGATCTGTCGTTTTTTCCATGATGTCAGAATTCTTCTCATTGCCAAGAGTTTGTCTTCATAGTTAATGCGTACAATACTATCTGTATTAGTAGAAAAGTTAACACCTAAAATTTTAAAGGTTCCTGGATCCCACACAAAAATTTTCTCTCATGTGTCGAATGCCACAATTCTTCCTACTTCCAAACAAAAATTTTCCCCGATAAAACAACCCTTCAAAAAAACTTTTTGACACTCATGTATAAAACATCTTTTAAGCGGTTAGCAATACAGGCAGAGGCAATTTTATATGCAGTGTTTAAAAGAGAGATAGGCCGCCAGTTTTTAATAAATCGCTTTGGTTTCCCTTCTTTGGAAATACATGTAATGGAACCTTGTCTTTGTGTAACTGACAACTGTTCTTTACAAAAACCTTCATTGACAGACCGTACCAAAAACATGCCAATATCAAGAAAGAAAAATTTAAAGAACTCCACAGTGAACCCATCAGGACCCGGGCTCTTATCATTTTTCTTTTTTTTTAATGCAGTGACAGCTTCTTTAAAAAAATTAGTCCTTCTACTGCCTCACTTTCTTCATTTGACAAGACAGAAGCATCTGGAAATTCATCAGGAATATTAATGTCAGTTACTTCCTTAATTGTATATAAATCTGTATAAAACTGTTTAACCTCATTGAGAATACTGTCTTGATCTGAAATAACACCTTTATCATCTGTTTCAAGAAATGGTATAGATTTATCAAAAACATTCCTGTTTTCCAGATTACAGAAGTATTTATTAACTTTTTCTCCTTCATTTATCCAACCTTGAGCGCACTTATATTCCTTGGATATTATGGTCTAATTTCCTGTAACTGGGCTTTTAAATTTTCTAAATAAGGAATGTCATCTTCTTTAAGTTCCTGAAGGTTTTGCTGAAGATTCTTTATTCTTTCTTCCAAATCAGATTCCTGTTCATTTTAAAAAAAAATCTTTTCTTATATGTAGAGTAAGAAATTGTTTTTCCTCTGATTTCGAGCAATAAAGTTTCAAAAAACAACTGATTCTCAATCTGAATAATTAGGTCTTCATTTGAAATATTATTTAAATTGTTCATATTATAAACAGGTAGTGCACATTGTTTTTTCACTTCCAGAATAAGCTTTTAATTTCTGAAATATACTGTTTATCATTGAGTAAGCTATTGTTAAACTTCCAAAAGTGCCTATCTCTTTTGAACTGATCTTTTTTTTAAAGCTAAGGTAACAAGAGAATGATCTGATCTGTAGCCAGGGTCAACACACACATCATTCACTACAGATAACAAATCTTCACTGATTATAAAATAGTCTGATCGTGCCTGTTTAATTGAATTAAATTTTCTCCATGTGTATTTTCTTTTGTCAGGGTAAATCTCTCTAAAAACATCAAAAACGTTTTGTTCTGTCATAATATTGTTGTGGTTTTTTTCGGGTCCTGGGACGATTCACGGTGCTAGAATAGTTACGAATATCTAAAGTAGTATCCAAAGGACAATTCCAGTCACTAGTTATAATAACATGTTCATTCCCAATATTTTCAACCTGTTCACATACGCTGTCCAAAAACATTTTGTCACCACTACTGGGCCCATACAAATTAACTAAAGTAAATTTATTTTTCAAAATATAACAGCCATGCTGGTCTTTGATGACATCAAGTACTTTGTGCTCAAAATTATTATTAAATAAAATAGCCACACCATTTTTGTTCGTTTCACGACCATTAAGCCAAACCTTATATCCCCAACTAGCCTGTATATAATTTTCAATGTTTGCCTTTAAGTGTGTTTCCTGAAGACAGAAAATGTTAGCATACGTCCTTCGTAAAAAATCAAATACATCTCTCTTTTTGCTAGAATTATTTAGTCCATTACAATTGAATGAACATATTTTAAATAAATTGCATGCTGCCATTGTGTACATTAAGGTAACAATCAAACTGTAAGAAAAAAAGAATATGGTATGAAAAGAATAGAAGACACACTATCATATAAAGCTGAAGAAAAAGGTTGCTCATCCACCCTTTCAAGTTGAATTTTGTAAAGACAACAACGATGTATCATTTTGAAGATCAAAGCAATCCTCTCTCTCGTGTCAACCCGAAGTATTTAAATAGTGTACAACCCTTGACCTTGACGTATCTAGGCCATGGCCAAAGACGAAAATGTAAACAAGCCACACAAAGTAGACAAGTATGCAAACATATTAAAATTATACTGAAGCACAAACAGTAAAAGGTTATCATGAAAATCCGTCCATTAAAGAAGCTTTAAGGTGAGCAAACTGTGACTAAAAAAGTACAAACAAATTGGAAATCCACTCACAGTAAGCTATATCCATTGGGTCAACTGAAGCAGACGACGCAAGCAAAATTGTGTCAGTCTGATCGAGACAGTCACTGACTGACAGAGTATTGCCTGAAATCAGCCAGCGACTTCACTGACACAATTCTCCCTTTAGTTGTCTTCATCCAAACTGTACCGTTTTCGTCCACGCCTGCTGACACACAGATGAATCACTTCTAACAGAGGTAAGGAGAGAATACGCACGAAACTGTTCCAGACCCTTTCAAGTTTTTCCGTGCGTAGAGCACAGCATCTCGAGTACGCCTGGACATGAAGCGCATGATGATGCCCCTGCCAGTGCTCCTGGCACTACCAGCACCCCCAGAACGTTGTTCTCGGGCACCCACACGATGTACAGCCTCCACGTCCTCAGGCTTCACGGTCACCTTCAGCTTGGTGTTGATGAGCGAAAAGACCCTCTCCTCGCACTGTTGTGCCGTCTCGCCCTGCTCCTCCTTCACACCATAAATCCGAAGATTGTTCTTGCGGATGTAAGCCGACAGGTCCTCTGACTTGCGTTCAGCCACCTCGGCCAGGTGTCTGGCTTCGCTGATCTGGCTCCTCATTACATCCTCCCTCCTCTTGGCTGCCTCCACTTCTTTCTTCAACTTATCGTTATCATTCTGTACCGACAGTAGAGTGGCCTTCAGTTCTTAACAGTGTTGGAAAGTTTCTCGATTGCAGACCCGTTCACAGAAAGGTTTTTTTCATGAGATCTCCGTTACTGATGATAGGCCTACTTCTTTGATCCGAATCGAGTTCAGGGGGGGAGAAAACCGCTTCTACCTCGAGAGACGTAGAAAGCTGACCGTTATCGCCCTTTTCTGCCATCTTTTCCTCTTCAGGTTTTGATTGGAACGCGAACTTCGACAATGTTTCTTTCACATATAATATGGGCGTACTCGTCACTAATTTTGCTTTCTTCGGAGTGTTCTTGTTAATGTTTAATTCACCAACTTTCTCAGCCGAAATGTCTGATGTGTTAGACCCCAAGTTTGATTCAGTTGCCTTCCTGTGTTTTCGTTTTCCGCCATGACGACCCATTCTGACCAAAATCGGCCAAGTCATACATTTTCACTCTCAATTATTAGCGATCGTCATGTCCGATAAATACCTCAGTGCTCTAGTGGAGGTCGGCAGTTCTTGCGCTGTCTATTTCACTGCATTATTTCTCTTGGACCGTTGGTTAATTAACTAAAAGCCGTTAATTAACAGAGCAGCTACACGGAAGTAGGTCCGTCGTCATTGATAAACAGTGCTCACCTCTCCAACACTATTTTCAATATTTATTAATCAGTTAGCAAACCATATGAACGAAAAGGGTAAGCATGGGGTTAGGTTACTTCCGGATATAATAGAATTGTTTATCTTATTATTTGCTGATGATGTGGCTCTTTTGTCTATCACACCTAGCGGCCTTCAAAATCAATTAAATGTACTAAAAACCTGCTGCAGTAATATGAAGTTATCCGTAAATATAAACAAAACGAAAGTCATGGTTTTAGGAAAATCTGAAAAATGGTTCTATAATGGTGATAGATTAGAAGTTGTAAATGATTATTCTTATTTAGGATTCAACTTTACGACCATGATCAGTCCAAAAAGGGGTACTTTACATATTACAACTAAAGGTAAAAAAGCAATGATACAATTACACAGAATTTTCAACAAATATATAGATATGACTGTAACTGCCTGTGACAGCGCAAATTGTAACAACTGCGCAAAATGTAACAATTGCTGCCCGCGCAAAATGTAACAATGTTCGATTTTGTTACATTTTGCGCTAGGCGCCCACCTCTTGACGAAATTAGCACCAAAAAAGGCAGTTTTTCGTCATTACAGATCAAATCGAAGTAAAATCTTCAAGGAGTTGATGAATTTGTCTTCATCATAAATATATCAAATCGAAAAACAAAGTCTACATCTAAATTTCCAAATGTTTGTTTGCTTGCTTGTTTGTTTCACTCGTTCTTCATTCGATTTAGCATTATTACTTATTACAAGGTGCAAAGTATGCAGGTTGTTTTATTGATTTTTTTCTCTCGTGTGTTATTTCTTTCTTGCTTTCTTCTTGGGTACAGCGGTTTTTTCGCCTGAACAATGCCGAATTACTGTTGTGTTTATGGATGTAACAAATCACAGCTACGATATTTTCTGAACTCTATTTATCATTATTTTCCTTCGAATCTCTCTCTCTCTCTCTGACTGTACTCTTAGATCTAGAATATCAAAACAAGTAAGAACGACAACTCTGTTCCTACTTTCGTTTTCGATATTGGATCTAAGATTATGTCGGAGTCAGGTAGGTAGGTTACCCCAAGGTAAAGCTAACGTGAGAAATGTTAACGTATGCAGTTAAACGAAGGATTATGCTATACTTTATAAAACTACCTTGAACAAGTGTGCAAATGGAGAAAAAAAATTGAGAGAGAGAGACAGTGACAGAGAGAGAGAGAGAGAGAGAGAGAGATTCGTAATAAGTAATAATGCTAAATCGAATGAAGAACGAGTGAAACAAACAAGCAAGCAAACAAACATTTGGAAATTTAGATGTAGACTTTGTTTTTATCTTTCGATTTGATATATTATGATGATGCAGTCTGTTTCAGTTTTTTATATTATGATGAAGACAAATTCATCAACTCCTTGAAGATTTTACTTCGATTTGATCTGTAATGACGAAAAACTGCCTTTTTTGTGTGCTAATTTCATCAAAAGGTGGGCGCCTAGCGCAAAATGTAACAATTGTTACAATTTGCGTGGGCTGCCCGCGCAAAATGTAACAAAATCGAACATTGTTACATTTTGGGTAACAATTGTTACATTTTGCGCAGTTGTTACAATTTGCGCTGTAACAACTGCCTTCCTTAAAATCTTTGATACCAAAATTCAACTTATGCTTCTTTATGCATGTGAGATTTGGGGACTAAATAGGTTAGAACAGATTGAAAAAGTACATCAAAGGTTTCTTTGTGTTCCAATTAGAACACCTAACAAAATGGTTTACGGAGATTTAGGCAGGTACCCACTTTATATAAACTCGTATGTTGCATCCTTAAGATACTGGTTTAAATTGTTACAAATGAATGTCCATAGATTGCCGTACAAATCATATTTAATGTTATTTGAATTAGACAGATCCGGTAAGCAATGTTGGGTTTCGAAGATAAGGACAATTTTAGGTGAAACAGGCTTTAATTTTATCTGGCTACAACAAGGAGTTGGTGATGTAAAATGTTTTCTGCGTATATTTAAACAACGCCTCATTGATATGTTCATTCAAGAATGGTCTGGCGCCATCACAGACAGTGACAGATATGAAAATTATAGAAATTTCAAGATTATATTTGAAAAAGAAAGATATATTATGGATATGAACACATACTGCTTTCGTGTAGCCATAACGCAACTGCGATTAAATGCTTTACCTGCTATAACTACCGTTACAGCACAGCTGAAAAAGATAGATTTTGTCCTTTTTGTAGAAATCAAATTGAAAATGAATCCCATTTCTTGTTCAAATGTCCTCCGGCTAAATTTCTTAAAGACGTTGAACATCTGCCTCTACATATCCTTATGAAATCATCTAATGAAATTCATAGACATAAAATTTCTCGGTATGTTTTTCATGCCAGGTGTAGAGGCAAAGAGAAAAACTGTAGATGTATGTCTTATTTGAAAAAATGTGTTCTTATTTTGCATTGAATATATTAGGCTTACATTATGCATCCATTGTTACTACTAATAGTGATCGAATACCAAAGATACTTGTTTGTGTATAATTACCTTTTTGGCTTGATAGCTATTTTCCTTATGTAGTTTTTGTTTACTTTTTCATAAATTACCCTTCGACTTCCCCCCCCCCCCCCCCCCCCCCTTGCATTGTAGTGTGGCCAATGTGCAATTAAAATATTTCAGTGTTCAGTGTTCTCTCTCTCTCTCTCTCTCTCTCTCTCTCTCTCTCTCTCTGTATGTGTGTGTGTGCGCGCGCGCGCGCGCGCGTGTGTGTGTATGTGTGTGTGTGTGCGAGCCTGGGAGTATGAGAGACAAAGCTTGTATAATAATTACGCATCTGCGTATATAACTATACATGCACACGTGCCCGCGCTTTTTGAAGCGTGTTAGTTTCTGTGAATGTACATGATGCCTAACTCCACAATAACATTGGTCATCTGTTTTGTGATGTCCAGTTCTAGGGGTGACTGACCATGGCTATCTGGAAGGACGCACGGCTGACGGCAGGGAAGGTTGTTTCCCCGCCTCTCACGTCGGGGAGCTGCACCTTCGAAAAGGCGAGTAAACATTGATTTAATTTACTGACAGCAACAACCATGTAGTTCAATACATCTTTATTATAGTGTACATACATGGTTGGTGATCTAAGTGGATTTTCGCTTTCAGTACCCTTCATAAAGTTTTTCCTCTTGTTATTTTTCTGGCACATTCATCCTTCTTTCCTAGTAAAAGTTATATGAAGGCGGTTTCTTGACACTCTTCATTTGTTTTATTCCTCCACCCCTACCCCTCTCTTCCTTATCACATGCGCATCATTCAGAATTCTTAATTTTAACTTCTATTATTTGTTTTCTTCAAGTTTCCCTAGAAAGGCCACTATTAGCTTTATTAGCACACCTCCAGATCCTCCTCCGCATATTATGTACACCTGACAACCACCACTCACCATACAAACAAATTCCAAACAACCGTCCTTACTGCTGAGTCACAGTTCACAAGACTAAGTGAGCACACCTCCAGATCTCCTCCGCATATTATGAACACCTGACAAAACAAATTCCAAACAACCATCCTTACTGGTGAGTCACAGTTCACAAGGAGAAAAGTAAAAGAAACCATTGAGATCAGAGAAAGAAAACCCAGCCTAAACAGAGACAGAGACTTACCCCCCATTTACAATTCTCTACTGAACATCAGTCACACTGCAAATGAAAACAACTCAGTGGACAAAACCAACAGCTCCCACATCTGCCAGCCAGTATGGGTTAAGAAAGACAAGCAGTGAGCTCGTCGAAAATTCCCCTTAGGTAATCTTTCTTTTCTTTTTTGTTTCCTTTTTATTTACCTTATGGCTCTGAGTAGGAACCAAAACTAGCTTTATGTTGTTTGTTTCGTGTGTATGTGTGTGTTTGCGCGCGCGCGCGCGTGTGTGTGCGTGCGTGCGTGCGTGTGTGCGTTAAGACTAAGACATCGTCGTTATTACGTAAGCTATCAGCCGGACTTAATCGAAGCAACATAAGCTGACTTGATCGAATGATAGAGGATTGCATGATCATGACCGTTTTGCCGCTCTTATTAATACTGATGAATAATTATTATTATTCATCAGTATGGCTAGTTGTGTGCTGCTTCTGCTGCTAGCAATAATAGCTACACCGTTCTGCTGACTACACTGTGTGACGAGGTAATGGGTTAAAAGGCTAAGTCCCTAGGGAAGACTTTTAGTGTGTTAAATTTTCAAGTGGAAAATTTGCCTTTAGCCCACTTCTCTAGGGTATGGGAGATGAGCAACTTTCCCGGCCCCTTTTCATCTAATAAATTTATATTTGTGCCCGGGTTCTGGCTCGTATGATTGAAAGAAATACAAGTGGTTGATTTGCTCTTAATGGCAGACAGAGAGAAGTAGGGTTTTACATGAAATTACAAGACTCCCACTCTCATCAGTCTGACCAAAGGGTTCAGGATTATTTGACACTTGTATTTTATTTACTCCCAAAATCTGCATAAGATTATGCAACAATAATAATAAAGCAGCTCAATGGCGCCAAAACAAAATGTGAATGAAAAACAATGGAATCCGAAAGGATTTACAAGACTTTTGTCTTTCTAGAAGGTTAGCCCCAAGCAGGAAGGGTCACTTATTTTCAGTGTCCGGAGGAAAGTTCAAATGATTTTTGGCACTGTCGTGGGGACTTAACTCATGGCTGTGCTGAAGTTCCTCCGTAGGGATCGGCGAGTGCTGGGTTGGCTGGGCTTGCTCATCAGGTGAGAGTAGCTCCCAGTCGTTCCGGTTACGGCTTCGCGGGATGGCACGGTTCAGGCGTGGTCTCCTCGCGGATTCTGGGTGCGGGTCGTCTTGGCGGCGGTCCCGTCTTGGTGCTTGTGAGTCCGGGATAATCGTCCGGCCCACGATGCCCTGCTGATAATCACAGGAGAAGGTGGATGTAGTTCTCTATGGCTTAGAGACAAGGGGCTTCAGTCGGCAGGGAATTAGTGAATCCCAACCGGCTAGAAGGCTTCCCTTGTACAATAGCACTAAGAACACATAATCTGAATTTCAGTTAACAAACTGAGATCAGTAAAACATAAAAGGTGATCAATCCAACATCACTCTCCATCCAACACCTGGAAAGGAATGGTATCATAAAGTGCAAGATTGCGGCCCATAGGTTTCCTACTAAAAATAGACAAAAGGGTTAGTAGGCATAAACTCCGGTTCTGGTACCAAAAGTGTTCAAGTCAAAAACACACACACAAATAATCAGTGCACATAAATAGAATAGAATGTTTACCACTTCTTTTCAATAACATATCTATCTACTCCTTATTCATCATTGAACATAGGATCTAGATCAAAGATAGGATCAAACAAACAAGTCTCAATCACCTGCCATCAATAATACTTACTAGTGGGCTTAGTATGACTGGTTGTGAGTGTTGCTCTAGCTACGTTTCAGCATCTTGTATGAAAACTTTTTCTCACCACTCCAATTATAGCCTTCACTTTCAAACAATGAAAGCCTGTCATTGGTTTATAGCAGTCGACAGGTCACAAGATGATGCTATAATTTTAGGCATACTAGTACTGAACAATCACGCGCCGACATTCTTATCATTCTCGTGATTAGAAAGGACGAGTTGTCTTCAAAGGGAGCTGAATGTTGCTATCACTATCTCGTGATGGGGAATGGAGAAAAAAGGGGGGGGGGGGTAAAGGGAGATAACCTTGGTAGGTGGTACATGCTGACAGGGGAGGTAAATCGGAGTTCAAAGAAACAAATGCCTTAATCGGCGTTCTTTTGAAGCTGCCGGGCAATTAAAGTGGCGGCTGGTCGAGAAATGAAAAGGAGAGAGGGTGGGGGGGGGGGTGTAGATAAGAAAGAGGGGTCGCGCGGGACACTTACGTCACAGAGGCCCCCCGAAGAAAAGATTCTGGTACCGGAATCTTCCTGTGGAACGCTGACTCCACTTTCGACTTGGGCGACAGGGACAAATTAGTGGGGAGACTGGGTTGGCTGGAATGGTGGAACCTCTGGTCGCAACACAGAGTTCAAAGGAGCAGGTGGGTTGGAAATCAGTGGAATGGATTCCGACTGAGGTTGTTGCGGCAATCCTGTGTTGAGTTGTCCCAAGGTTGATTGCAGGATAGCAAACACCTCTTGCCTGAGTTTCCCCTTTAGCCTGGATTCATCATTGCTGATGATGTGGTTTGGTAGGCCGATTCGGGTGAAAATGGCTTTGAGTGCCGCGGCTACCTGGCTAGCATCAAGTGAGGAGATTGGGGCGGCATCGCACTGCATGGTACATATGTCGACCACGGTGACTATGTACCGGAATTTCTTCTTCCGTTGAGGTAGAGGCCCGACCAAGTCGACTGCCACTCGCTGAAAGGGAGGGGTAGGTGACGGCTGTACGTGCGGCGGCCTGTCCCGATAGTACCTTCGGTGGGTGTTTGCGGGTCCAGTGCTGCCTTTCACCTGAGGTACAGACGGCGAGTGGTCTTGGGTCGTTAGGCGGACATTCCTTGGGAAGGATTTTCCAAGTTGTGGCGGACTTGGGGACTTGGGACAATCTGGATTTGCTCGCGCGGCAATTTGGTTTGCCGCGTTGAGAGGTTTCTTCCCTGCTGAGGGAGATTTGCTCTTTGGGAAGGAGGGAGGGAGTTGGTTTGTGGTTTGGGGAGAAGGGAATGCTGCTGAAACTATGGCAGGTTGAGAGGGGTGCCCTAAAAACACATACTGTGATCCCAGTATGAGGTCATAGACAGGACTGTCCATGAGCACTGCCTTGATGGGTCCCTTTACATATCTGGTGTCGACATTGATTATGGCGACTGGCAAAGTGGATGGGGGGATTGAAGCATCAGGGCCTTGCAGAGAGATGAAGTCTCCCGTGTATGCTGACGCGGGGACTAAGGATCCGCAGACAATGGCGTCGCATGACAGTCCAGTGTCATAGAGACACTGAACAGGGATGTTGTTGACAGTCGCCTGTCCGACGACTGGCGGTGTGCCTGGACACTGGATTGGGGAGGGGTTTGTGCAATTCTGCGAAGTCGAGACGACTTGCATAGTTGCAACATTTTGCCGCTTGTAAGCAAGTTTCCTGCAGTCATCCCGATTGTGGGTGTTCGACTTGCAGTATGAGCAGAATAAGGGTTGTCCCAGTGGTTGTCGTTCATGGGTAGAACTGTTTGACCCACTGTTGGAGTTGGGGGTAAACCTGCTCTGCTGTGAAGCAGTGGACCCAACAACTTGCTGCAGTTTTGGCCTTTTAGGGGCGCTGGGTTCATCATGGGCTAGAGTGTATCGGTCACTTAGCTGGATGAGGTCAGCCAGAGTTGTGGCACCTTGTTCGGCAGTAAAGGTGCGTAACTCTGGGGACATGGTTTCGCGCAGTTGCTCGCCAACCATCAGTTCCTGGAGATCCTCATAGGACTCACGCGCCGACATTCTTATCATTCTCGTGATTAGAAAGGACGAGTTGTCTTCAAAGGGAGCTGAATGTTGCTATCACTATCTCGTGATGGGGAATGGAGAAAAAAGGGGGGGGGGGGTAAAGGGAGATAACCTCTGTAGGTGGTACATGCTGACAGGGGAGGTAAATCGGAGTTCAAAGAGACAAATGCCTTAATCGGCGTTCTTTTGAAGCTGCCGGGCAATTAAAGTGGCGGCTGGTCGAGAAATGAAAAGGAGAGAGGGTGGGGGGGGGGGGGGGGTAAGTGTAGATAAGAAAGAGGGGTCGCGCGGGACACTTACGTCACACACTGCAGCTGCAAAGGAAAATCAGTCATTCGATACAAAAGTTCTTCGGTGTCACCAGTCCCATGATCCTTATGTTGGGTGTGGAAGTCAAAAAGGGTAGACTTTTTGTGGAAGTTTTTATTTCAGTGTAACTATGTGTAGAACAGTGTTGATGAAAAATGCTAGTGTGAACGTGCATGTGCGTGTTTATATGCATGACAGTGTGCAAGCACGTGCGCTCGTTTGCTGGCTTGCACAGTATTCCTATGTAGTGTTTGACCGGCCCTGTGTGTGTGTGTGTGTCTGTCTGTCTGTGTGTGTGTCTGTCTGTCTGTGTGCACGCGCGCGTACACTTCTATATGTTGACAATATTTGAATGTAGAAAATGCATAGGAGACCTCTCATTGTGATAATAAGATGCGAATTCAAGATTGAATCAAAGGTACCAAGTGGTAGATATAGATTTTCCTTTTTTCATAATATATCGTGTGTGTGTGTGTGTGTGTGTGTGCACGCGCGTGTGTGTGTGTGTTGTTCAGCGGAATCATTGGGAGACCTGATGACTGGAGACCTGGTGACCATGCATCGGAACACCCTGGCAGCCCTGGTCACCACGGAAAAGTAAGTGACAGTGTTCACACCATTCCTTGCCTTGCTGTTATCGTCTGTTAGTGGAACCAACTTACTGTGCAGATACGTATTAGCATGCATAATGCTCCAATAAAATGCTTACGCCCACATGCGCATATACTCATACATCATGTGCGCACGCACACGGACACTCACACACGCGTGCATGCATACGCACGCGCACACATGCACACACATTAACATGTACACGCACGCACACACGCGCGCGCGCGTGTAGTGACACTTTCACACTGATAAACATGCCAACGCACACACACGGACAAAAATCCGATTAACGTCCTCCGGCAAAAAAAAACACGGAACACGGAACATTTCATAAAGTTAACGTTAACTGGGTTTTTTCTGAGGTTCACAAATACAGACATTGGACACAGAAAAGTTTTATCAGAATAAATTATTCTGCATTTCAAATGCACCAACTTTTCAGTCCTTCAGAGTAGGGGTACGGAGCTCAGCTATTCACTGAGATTTCTCTTTCATACTATTTGTATCCTTTATTAGCGCAACGCCGAGTACTGGTAACGCCTAGTAACGGTAACGCCAAGTACTGGTAACGCTGAGTACAGCACATTTGAAGCAATTCGGTTAAGAAACGGCGGAGTTATAAGGCCCCGTTTCCCGTTGGCGCTGCTCTGAGAGTGACGCTCTCTTCCTAGTAACGGTAACGCCTAGTAACGGTAACGCCAAGTACTGGTAACGCTGAGTACAGCATATTTGAAGCGATTCGGTTAAGAAACGGCGGAGTTATAAGGCCCCGTTTCCCGTTGGCGCTGCTCTGAGAGTGACGCGCTCTCCCGATTCTCTTCAAATTTGCTGCCAGGCTTTGCCCCGACCACAGCAATCCTGACAGCAAATTTGAAGCGATTCAGTCGAAAAACGGCGGAGTTATAAGACCCGTTTTGTGTTTCAGACAGACACACACACACACAGTCACACACTTGCTTTTTGGCTCACGTCGTTTTTTAAAACAAAGGGAGTCTATAGTATCGTACATGTTCGATTGTGTGTATGTGTGTGTGTGTGTGTTGCGTCCGTGGCCCCGACCTTTAACCTTAACTCAAACCTTAACGTTGTCATTTTCTCTAAACATATAAGGCGTTAGAGGGTTAAAGTTAGCAGGATACTTGATTTTGACGTGAGCCTTCAAGTCACGACGATCAAAGCAGTCAGATACATTGATAAAGAACAAAATAAAGATAATCATTTGTTGCAGAGATTACTGTTGTGCAACCTTTAATCTTGACTCAGTCACACTCTTCAAAACTAAAGAACATTAAGAAGACTCTCACTCTCCACTGAAACTTTAACGTTGTCGTTTTCTCCAAAAAAACATAAGATGTTAGAGGGTTAAAGTTAGCAGGATACTTGATTTTGACGTGAGCCTTCAAGTCATGACGATCAAAGCAGTCGGATACATCGGTAAGGAACAAAAGAAAGATAATCATTTGTTGCAGAGATTACTGTTATGTTGTACCGAGTAGGAGATACTGGAAAGAAGACTCTCCATTAGATATGCAAAAACGCTCTTTAAAAAGAAACACAAGACTTCAGGTGTGTACAAATAGGTACATTTTAACGTCGTTAACTTATATTTTCTGTAACAAATGGATGTACCGAGTGTGTGTGTTGACGGCCCGGTTGTTTCGTTTTATTTGCGCCTTTGAGTAACGCTTGTTCATGTTCATTCGCACATCATCTCTGCGCATGCAATACTTAGCCTACCGCACTTCCGGCAACAAGGCCTAGGCCTAGAGAATAAGATATCACGCCTTACCTCATAATCAAGACGACGTACTTAACATTTAGCCCACATTCATTTCAGTCTTGAAAACAAATATACGGAAAATCCAGGGTTCGTCGATTTCACTGCCTTCGACGTACGAATCCTTTGTTAGGCCTAGACGATTGATCACCATGTGCAAAGACTGTACAGGGGAAGATAAACATGGATGAGCTTGCTGGCTGTGACCTTGACCTTTGCTTTGTGGCAGAGGGGGGGGGGGGGGGGGGGGGGGGTGGGGGG
The DNA here is from genome assembly GCA_017654935.2 of Phymorhynchus buccinoides. Taxonomy (NCBI): domain Eukaryota; kingdom Metazoa; phylum Mollusca; class Gastropoda; order Neogastropoda; family Raphitomidae; genus Phymorhynchus; species Phymorhynchus buccinoides. Next base: position 8,410,282 of record CM065690.1, read on the forward strand.
GGGGGGGGGGGGGGGGGGGGGGGGGGGGGGGGGGGGGGGGAATTAACGAAACGAAAATAAAATATTAGGACTAATATAAAATATCTTACAGAAATGTAGATGATGTGGAACAAGTTTTCATCACATGAACAATCAGTTTAAAACAGTAACAGATCAGGGACGGTATTCATGTCGAGATAGCATGAGACTTAGCATGATGCTAACTTAGAAGCTCTTCCAATGTCCTATAGGATTTAATAGGACTTTTGGAAGAGCTTCTAAGTTATCATCATGCTAAGTCTCATGCTATCTCGACATGAATACCGTCCCAGGAGTATGGCCTTACGAATTACGCAACTTCAATTATTAATTTTCTAAGAGTAAGAGGCTTAGACCTACAGGCAAAGACTGTAGGCCTACTACAGGTGTCCGTAGACCCCCCTTACCCCGGCGGGGTGGGGGGGGGAGTGGGGGTGGGAGGGGGGGATTGGTCACTATGTTTTTCTGAAAGCTTGGTCAATATGCTTTTCAATTTTACTTGTTTGCCAAAAATTAAAATAGGGCTCCACTATGTTACATGCGCATATATAAACATACATATAATTAAATTTTAAAGAAAGGGGTAGGGGTAATTTAATGCACAGAAATAATTTAATTTACACAGTAAAATAAAAATTAATTCTGTTTTCAGATGCACAAGTGTCTACATAACAGTATTCTCTCTATACAGGCATGGGAATTGTCATGGGAATTCCCATGCCTACTATAGTAATAAAACTCAGACGTGAGCCTTGAAGGCTTTGCCTCTTGTTTATTATATGACTAAAGACCCCACGTTACACACCTAACAGATTGTTAAAAGTCGAGTAACCAAGAAAAGACATTATGCATTGAACATGTAGCCTACATAATCAGTACATCTCATAGCCCTACAAGAGACAAAGACAAAGAGAGAGAGGGAGAGAGAGAGAGACAGACAGACAGACAGACAAAGACACACACAAAGACAGAGAGCAAAGAGGACAACTGCTGTTCCGATTGGATGAATGAAAATTTGTTTAACGTCCTCCGCCCTGGAGCAGGCACAGAAACAGACAGACAGGCACAGAGAGAGAGAGACAGAGAGAGAGAGACACATAGACATACAGAGACAGGAGACACAGAGAGAGAGACAGACAGTCAAAGACAGAGAGAGACAGACAGACAGAGAGAGAGAGACAGACAGTGAGACATAGGCCCTGCAGACAAAGACAGAGAGAGAGAGAGGGGGGGGGGGGGGAGACAGAGACAGAAAACGAGAGAGAGACACAGACCGACAAACATACACACACACAGAGACAGACAGAAAAAGACAGAGACAGAAAGACATTCAGACAGAGAGAGAGAGAGAGGGGGGGGGGGAGGGAGCTGGTTGGATGAATGGAAATTTGTTTAACGCCTGACATCAAATTTGAAGCGTTTCGGTCGAAAAACGGCGGAGTTATAAGGCCCGTTTTGTGTTTCAGACAGACAGACAGAACGTGTATTAATTGTACGTAAAAACACAAACTCTTTTTATTAACATATTTCTATTTTGACTGCTGCAATGTGAAAGTTTTAGGCCTGTGTGTTGTACATACTTTGATTAATTACTAGGACTAAAACATTTTTATAAAATGTATGCAACATGGAGGCTACCTATGGATGCCATTGTTCTTTTGAAAGTGTTTCATAATTATTTTCACTTTGACCTTTTCACGCACACACACACGCGCGCGCGCCCCCCCCCCCCCCTCCATCCCCCTCCACACCCCACACACCCCCATCCCCCTGCTAACATCACTCGTTCTTGTCCATTCCACTCACCCTATATACTATAGAACCCCTACGCGAGGATAAACTATTTCTGACTGCCTCTACCTCTCTCTCTGTCAGTCTGTCTGTTTTTTTTATATACCCATATGTTATGAGGGGGTGAAGAGAGAGAGAGAGAGAGAGAGTAGTACTTCTTCTTCTTCTTCTTCTTCTAAGTTCTTCTTCAGTCGTTCAGGCATGTTCCTGTCAATTATGAACGTAGATGCATCATGCTGCTGTTATGCGCCTAAGTAAGAATAATTAGGCCCAGCATGTCTGACTTCGGCTAGAGGAAATCTTTTTGAAAGTGTTTCTTGAAAAAAGGCAGGAGAATGGACCGGAAAGGCAGAACGATAGTAGATAACAGCATGCAAAGGGAAAAGGTAGAATCAAAGAGATTGACAGATTAGAGGTAGTTATAAGCACAGAACTTCCAGAAGGTGGGGGAACTATTTGTACGGAGGACCCCCCTCTCCCTCCCAGTATCCCCACAGGGGAGGGGGGGAGAGTACTACCACCCCCACCCCCTACATTCGTAACCAAAGGTAGCAGCGTGGGCCAGACATTTTCTCGAACACACGGTTTGCTGGGGAGACTTCTGACAGCTCGCCGCGCTACCCCTGTATGGAAACTCCCCACCCCCACCCCATACACACACACACACACACACACACACACACACACACGCGCGCGCGGTTAACCTCACTGACCCGCAATTAGGTGGAAGACAATAGCGTGAATAGCGAGCTGTTCCGTATAGTAATCTTGGCTCTTCAACCCTCTCGTTTCTAGGCTATCCTGTGCCTAAAGTGGTGATTCAAATTAGCTTCCGATTTGGTTGCCTGCAAAATGTAAATCGGATTATAGCGCGTGTTTATGAACGGATGCTGTTGAAATTTTGCACGAAGATAGTCACTATCCCTGGTCATGCCCGTTCCAACTTTTGAGTCAATGTCGGGTCTGGTTACGCCGCGGTTTGTGAAAAGGTTAAGCGGCATATATCGCGCGCGTTTCTTAATCGATTCGCTTCTGGTTTGGCACACGGATAGGCACTGTCCCCGGTCACCTACTTTCCAAATTCGAAGGCAATCCGTCCAGAAATACCGGAGATACGGGCGCCGAGAGGCCGGCGGATGCGCGTTTCGCGCATTTGCCAAACCGCGCAAATGACACGGCCGCCTCGGTTGGCGTTGCCATCGCCCCGTTAGGGCTCGCAGCAAATTTGAAGCGATTCGGTCGAAAAACGGCGGAGTTATAAGGCCCGTTTTGTGTTTCAGACAGACAGACAGACGGACACTTGCCTTTTAATATAATGATTTGGATATCATCTCAGTAGTTGGCCCTCTCTAGTCATGTCTATTAGGTTTTGAAATTAAAATTTCAGAACATTATTATTTTTTTCATTTTACATAAGATTTTCATAAGATTTTTACTATTTCTGGTTTAACTTTGTGCTGGTTTGCTTTTATTGTTCATTTTCGATTTGGTGCAAAGAAGACAACATTCTCTTGTAGAATGTCTTCTTGCTCAAGTTGACATATTCTGTCTAATACACAGGTGGCGCGGTTACTGTTACACCTATCTGTTTTGTTAAAAAATCGGGAATTTACTGGTGTTGCACTACCTCCAGTCATTGCCTCCAGTATTGTTCCCACCATCTTTGTATCTACAAATGTCCCATATGTGTCTGTTCCAGACCGAGAGGACGTAAAACACAATTTTTCATTCATTCAGTCAAATTGCAGGCCGATCATGTAAACTGATGAGATCTTCACAGATCGAAACAGCTGTCTTTGCATAAGGCACTGTCCCTCCCCCATTGGGGAAAAAAGTAAATCAGCACATTTTTTTATTTTTTATTTTTTTTAAAAGAACACAGAACATTTCATAAAGTTCACGTTAACTGGTTTTGTTTCTGAGGTTCACAAATTCAGACATTAGACAGAAAAGTTTTATGAATTCGGCATTTCAAATGCACCAACTTTTCAGTCCTTCAGAGTTGTGTGGAGTGGGAAGTCTGGCTGTTATCTTTTTTTTGTATATATAGTACAAACTTTAAAAAGATTAAAAAAATTAAAAAACCGCCAACAAACAAGATATAAAATACCCAAATATTCCGACGTTCATTCGTCTTCGTCAGTGGTAAAATGGCAAGTAATTAAAAAAAGATTGAATCTCAGATAGAAACGGATTCTGACTAAAAACTCACGATAAAAAGAGGGTGATCAATTTTTTTTTAAAGGTCAATAAATTAAAAAAAAGCTGAACTTGGGGCACGTGCCCCAACAGTGTAATAATAATATTATTATATAGCATGCACACGATCTTTTGTAAAAAGAAGGTTGAACATGCAGTAAGTGAAAAGGGAGAATAGTTAGGAAGGGACAGCTTCTGTTTAGACATGGTGGAAGGGGAAGGGGCAGAGGGAGAACAGAGAGAGAGAGAGACAGAGAGAGAGAGATAGACAGGCAGACAGACAGACCAAGAGAGACACACAAGAGAGAGAGGGGGGGGGGAGGGAGAGAGACAGATGGAGAGTAAGTCTGTCTGTATGGCAGTGTGTGTTCTGTATCTCTCTCCAATTGAAATGGACCTGAGCCCTAACAATTAAAATATACGTTTAACTTCAGTCTGTCTGTCTCTCTCTCGCCCTCTATTTCCCTCGCCCTCTCTCTCTCTCTCTCTCTCTCTCTCTCTCTCTCTCTCTCTCTCTCTCTCTCTCTCTCTCTCTCTCTCTCTCTCTCTCTCTCTCTCTCTCTCTCTCTTTTCTCTCTCTCTCTCTCTCTCTCGCCCTCTCTCTCTCTCTCTCTCTCTCTCTGTCCCAGTTTTTCTGTCAGTCTATCACCATTCATGTGGGTCTGTCTGGCTGCTTGTCTCTAAGTTCTGTTTCTATTTGAATGTCCGTCCGTGCCTGTCTGTCTGCCCGTGTGTCCGTTGCTCTCCCTCCCTCTCTCTCACTCAAGTTTATTCACGCATTTAAACTGACTCCACTGTCAGAAATGTTTGGGAAATGTTCACACGACCTGTTCAATTAGATACATGGAAGTGAAAGAATCGATTTGAAAACTTGCCAGCAAGTCCTTGAAGCTCTTAATGCGCACACAGTGTTAAGGGAGATCAATCGTATCAGTGGCAAGGTAATTGGCCCTTTAAAACAGCGGTGATGTCCCTTTGGTTGAATCTCGCAATGGCAACTGAGTAAGTTGTCAGTGGCCTTAGAAGACTGAACGAACATGTAAATGTCTTTTATTACGTCGATGAATGGAACGGGAGAAAGGAAAAAAGAGTGATGTGGGAAAATACAGTTTGGTAGTATTTGTGGTTATTCAGGTCTGTCTTGGCCTTGGCGTCGTCGTTAGGTTGGAAAATACAACCTCTTTGTCAGTGTGTATGGCACAAGCCATGGCACAAACCACAAGCCACAAACCTATAACTCACTTTGTCGGTCTGTCTGTCGGTCGGTCGGTCTGTCGGTAGGTCCAAAATTGTCGCACGCCACAAACGATTGCGAATCCGCGCTTGTTTTCTTCATTGCTTTCTTTCTTGCTTGCTTTCTTATTTTGTTTTTGTCATTTGTCTTTCTTTTTGTTTTGTTGCAAATGAAAGCCTTTGTGGCATCTATTGTCCTGTTTTGTAATTACAGATTTGTGACACATGTCCAGTTATATAGACTCATTTAAACCAAACAGATGAGATGAATGGAAAAGGGTGCGGGCATGGGGTGTCAAAGAAAGGAACGCATTATAGCGTGTGGATCAGTGGAAAGGTGTTGCCAACTGCGTGCAGTCTGTGCATACTTTGTGTGAAACCGATTGGCATTCCCGACTTCAGTGCGCGCTGCACTAGGATCGTGTTTCACTGTTGGCCTTGGCGGCCACGCCCTTCTTACTGCCTGCCTCCAGCTCTGTCTTTATCTCTGTCTGTCTGCCTCTCTCTCTGATGTCTGTTTGTTTCTCAATCTTTGTTTCATTCACTCTTGTGTGTTTGTGTGTGTCCCGTTTGTGTTATCGTGTGTATAATTATGTATGCGTGTGTGTTCGCGCATGCGTGTTTGTATGTGTGTATGTTACTAATTGGTATATTATTTTATTGACCGCAACTCAGTCACACACACCGCGCTCTCCACACCCCCACTCTCTCGCTCTGGCTCTCTCTCTCTCTCTCTCTCTCTCTCTCTCTCTCACACTCTGTGAGTGTTTACGAGCTTTGTTCAATTACCAGTTGGCCCAGACAGTTTCGTTTCCCCCCCCTCCTCCCCCCCATTATTTTCAATGGCCCGTGTGGACTCTTGGTGACCTCTACTAATTTAATGCATTGAACTGTATGTCCGTCTGCCTGTGTGTTTCTTACCCTACCCCTTTCTTTCACTTGCGTGTACATGCACACACGCAGCCATGAAAACACCAGCGTACAACCACATAGATACACGCACACGCGCACGCGCGCGCACGCACACACACACACGCACACGCACACGCACACACACACACACACACACACACACACTTTTGTCTAAGATCACTGTAAGGTGGATAGACATTAAATTAAAGAAAAACACACACACACACACACACACACACACACACACACACACACACACACACACACACACAGAGTTGTGTTTTTAGTACAACTTTCAGCCTTGCGCTTTTGCCCTTTTTGTCCGTCACCTTAAGGTGATCGGACTTTGCGATGGGCTGGTTTGTATTATTTTTTTTCTGTCTGTCCCAAGAATATCTCCCGAACCGCTTGACCGAATCGCGTCAAATTGTCTGTGGAGGTGTGCCACCTTAATAGGAAGAGATCCGCGCAAACCATTTTGCCGTCGTGACCTTGACCTTGACGTACGACCTTGAAAACCGAAAATCTATTTGTAGCCATATCTCGGGCACCGATCGACATAGGATGTTGAAACTTGGTATGAAGGTGGTTTGGCTTATGCCCGTTACTGATGATGGCATACCGATCAAGGTCAAGGTCAAAAAGATCGCTGGAGCCTGAAAATCAGAGGGTCATTTTTTCTCCTTCTGTCTGTCCCAAGGATATCTTTCGAACGGGTTGACCGAATCACGTCAATTTTTGTGTGCTGGTGTGTCACCATGAGATGAAAGCATCCGCGCAAAATGTTTTGCCGTCGTCACCTTGACCTTGGCGTACGACCTTGAAAACCGAAACTCTTTCAGGGGCCATAACTCCCATACCGTTAGTGTTAAGAGTCGTCAAATTTGGCATGTAGGTACTTTGGCTTATGCCCGTTCTGATAGTGGCATACGATCGAGGTCAAGGTCACGGTCCGGGAGATAGGTAAGCCTTGTTCTGTCTGTCCCAGGGATATCTTCCGAACGGTTGGCAGAATCGCGTCACATTTTGTGTGTAGGTGTGTCACCTGCATAGAAAGAGATCCGAACAAGAATTATCAAGGTCAAGGTCATGACCTTGGCGTACGACCTTGAAACCGAATCGCGTCACATTTTGTGTGCTGGTGTGTCACCATGAGAGGAAGTCATCCGCGCACAAAATTTTGCCGTCGTGACCTTGACCTTGGCGTACGACCTTGAAAACCGAACATCTTTAAGGGGCCATAACTCCCACACCGTTGGTGTTAGAGTCTTCAAATTTGGCATGTATGTACTTTGGCTTATGCCCGTTCTGATGGTGGCATACCGATCAAGGTCAAGGTCCGGGAGATCGGTAGGCCTTGAAAGTGGTAGGGGTCTACAAATTGGGTTTTAAGCCATATTTTCCACATTTGTACTTGACAGAAGCGCTTCAGATTGTGTGTGGTACTGTATGCCCTGGAGAAGAAAACATCCGAGCATAAATTATCACCGTGCTGACCTTGACCTTGAAGTGTGACCTTGAAAACCGAAATTTCCTTCTTTGCGCTATATGTTTCTTCTTCAAGCTGTATCTCGTGAACTAGAAGACAGAATCCCTTCCAATTTTGCGTCAGGATGTGACACTCTACGGGGTGTCGCAAGTGCGTGGCACTGCTGGTGACGGACATGTCTGCCACTCGGCGACGCCCTTGTTTTTTGTGGGGGGTTTTGGGGGTGTTTGTATGTTTTTGGTGTGTTTTTCTGTCTGTCCCAAGGATATCTTCCGAACGGGTGGGCAGAGTCGCTTCAAATTTTGTGTGGAGGTGTGCCACCTTAATAGGAAGAGACCCGAACATGAATTATCAAGATCAAGGTTAGGACCTTGGCGTACGACCTTGAAAACCGAAAATCTTTAAGGGGCCATAACTTCCACACCGTTGGTCTTAGAGTCTTCAAATTTGGCATGGAGGTACTTTGGCTTATGCCTTTTCTGATGATTGCATATCGATCAAGGTCAAGGTCACGGTCCGGGAGATCGGTAGGCCTTGAAAGTGGTAGGGGTCTACAAACTGGGTTTTAAGTTTTATTTTCCACATTTGTACTTGACAGAAGCGCTTCAGATTGTGTGTGGTACTGTATACCCTAGAATAAAAAACATCCGAGCATAAATTATCGCCATGCTGACCTTGACCTTGAAGTTTGACCTTGACAACCGAAATTTCCTTCTTTGCGCTATATATTTCTTCTTCAAGCTGTATCTCGTGAACTAGAAGACAGAATCCCTTCCAATTTTGTGTCAGGATGTGACACTAAGAGTCACAGACACAGTCGTACATAAATTATCCCTCGGAAATAGAATGTCGACGAGCGGCAGACATGTTAAATGCCACTGTCTCAGTATTAAGGGTGTGCACCCTACCAAGTTAAGGGTGTGCATCCCGAAAAACGATTTGCACCAGTCATGGGTGTGTAGGTGCATCACCCAAAGGTCACAAGGGGGACGGGGACCGAACATGTGAAGGGGGAAGGGAGGCATGGAGGTACTTTGGCTTATGCCGTTCTGATGATGGCATACCGATCAAGGTCAAGAGAGAGAGACGGGGAGAGAGAGAGAGAGAGAGAGAGAGAACTCAAACTCGTTTTTTTCTTCTTTTCTGTCTGTCCCAAGGATATCTCCCGAACCGCTTGACCGAATCGCGTCAAATTTTGTGTGCTGGTGTGTCACCATGAGAGGAAGGCATCCGCGCAAAATGTTTTGCCGTCGTGACCTTGACCTTGCCGTACGACCTTGAAAACCGAAAATCTTTAAGGGGCCATAACTCCCACACCGTTGGTGTTAGAGTCTTCAAATGTGGCATGTAGGTACTTTGGCTTATGCTCGTTCTGATGGTGGCATACTGGTCAAGGTCACGGTCTGGGAGATCGGTAGGCCTTGAAAGTGGTAGGGGTCTACAAATTGGGTTTTAAGCCATATTTTCCACATTTGTACTTGACAAAAGCGCTTCCGATTGTGTGTGGTACTGTATACCCTTAATAGGAAGAGATCCAAACATGAATTTTTAAGGTCAAGGTCATGACCTTGATGAATGACCTTGAAAACAGAAAATCAAATCATACATACAATCACTGGATATTTTGTGTGTGGATGTAATACAACATGTAGAATAATCATGTTGGTGCCTAAATTATGCTACGGGGTGTCGCAAGTGCGTGGCATTGCTGGTGGCGGACGTTTGCCGCTCGGCGACGCCCTTGTAACATTTTCGTTCATTTGTTGGTACGGTGGCTTCAATGTAAAACCCAATAAGATTGTGAATGTTGGTAGCAAGATCGTGGGTAGTAAACAAGACAGTTTGTGTTTGTTGTATGAAAAACGTGTCGTTCGAAAAGCCAGGGAGATCGCTTATGATCAAAGTCACGTTCTGTCGCATTGCTATGAACTATTGCCATCGTTGTAGAACAATTAGAAATTCAGCTAGTTTTGTCCCTAAGTCAGTCGAACTTCTGAAAAAGATCTCTGCTAAGACCAAATAATTAGGAATTATATATTAGCTTAGGCCTAGAGGTATATTTGGTCAATCTGTACAGTAGTGTGTGTGTGTCTGCATGTGAGTGTGTGAGCATGCGTGTGTGTATGTCTCTATGCCTGCGTGTGTATGTGTGTGTGTGTGTGAGAGAGAGAGAGAGAGAGAGAGACAGAGAGAGAGAAGAGGGAGGTGCATGAAATGTTGGGAACGGGAAGGGACCTAAAATATGTGAAAGCTTGGGGTGACTTGGAGAGGGTGGGGTTTGGGGTAGGGTGGGGGTGAACAAATGAATGCGATAATAGAAATGGTGGGAAAGAGGGCAGTTCTTAATGTTTTGATAGTCGCTTGTATCGACCCTAATTATGTTCAGTTTTGCGAAGCATGATTTGTCATTCATGTTTCCTTAGTTTTGTTTCCATTTTTCATGCATGCAAATGTGTTTCTTTGATTGTATTGTGCTTGTACGAGACCACACTGTAATTTCACCTAACGTGATAAAAAAGTATTTTTGACTTTTGACTTTGACTTTGACTTCATACACACACACGCACACACACACACACACACACACACACACACACACACACACACACACACACACACACACACACACACACACACACACACACACACACACTCTCTCTCTCTCTCTCTCTCTCTCCCTCTCTTACACACACACACACACACACACACACACACACACACACACACACACACACACACAGAGTGTGTTTGTATATGTCTCATGCTTGGTATGTCTGTCTCTCTGGCTGCCTGGCTGTCTGCCTGCTTGGCAGCCTGGTAGCCGGACTCTGTGTGAGTGTGTGTGTGTGTGTGTGTGTGTGTGTGTGTGTGTGTGTGTGTGTGTGTGTGTGTGTGTGTGTGTGTGTTGTTTGCGAACGTTGTCTTCTTTGCTTCGTGTGTTCGGTTGTGGACATGGATGTAGTAGGTTCATAAAGACAGAGGGTTATAAACATAGACTATGACGACAGAACGGACTTTTTCTTTCTGTAAAGTCGGTTCCAGACTCATCGATACCATTTTCATCCTCGGATGCCTTTTTCCTACTCGCAACATCCCTTGCTACTTCGAATTCCCCCCGAGACTATAAATAGATTATGATTATTACGCATCAACCATTAACAACGCTGGGATCATTAGCGAACTTTATAGTATAGTCCAATGACTAAACCAATTTACTGGGATTACTCATGTGAGAGCTACGTGGAAACCCCGACTAGACTACAAATAGTGGAGTGTTTTCCAGGTGAGTATTTCAGGTGTGTCGTTGGGCCCACCTTGCCCTGTGCACACGGCTCATTTGTCAAATGCCAAGTTATTGATTTGTTCTTGCTGCTTTCTGTCATTCCTCCCCAGTTCGTTCATTGGCTCACCTCAACTGTCTCTTTGTTCCCCCCCAGCCTATTCCTCCCTGCCTGCCGCTTGTGGGCCGCCACAGGCGCTGCACATGGGAACTGTGTCCTTCTTTTACCCCTAGTCTGTCTTGCTTTCTTTTTCTGTTCTCCAGGTTTCTTTCTTCGTCTTGTTATTATTTTTAAATCCTCACATTTTTGTGGTCCTTATATAATTTGCCGTGTCGTTATGATTATGACACCAAGATATAGTTGGCCTGAAATCGATTAAAGCCCGACAATGCACTTCCAATGTGAAAAAAGATATCCCCAATTGTAATGACAGTCATTTTTCATACCCTGTCCTTATAACGTTTTTATTGTTGGGAGTAAGCGTTTGTTGTCTGCGTTGCGTGTGTACGATTAGTGGTTAATAATTGTCGATCTACTGCGATGTGATCTCCGCCTACTGACTACTTGCATTGCCACCCACCACTGCTAGTTGCATTGACGGCAGATGTGTGGCGCCTGTGGCAATATAATGTGCACATCACACAATGACGACTAGGAGGATGAATCATGTGGGAAGCTGGCAGCAGGTGATGATCATCATAGAAACCAGGTACAACGCAACAGTTACTGTTGCTGACCGACATCACTGATCAGCCCTTCACACCGACAGCTTTACTGTGTGCTCTGAACAGAAAACCACCTTGTCTACATCATCAAAGTTATTCGTTCCTGTTTTTGTGATACAGAGACCACCTGTTGTCCAGCTTGCCGTATAGTTTCTTTGCACTGTGTCTCTAAAAGCCTACACCATAGTTATTCGTTCTCATTGCTGTGCCTTTCTAAATCCATCAAAGTGATGCTTAGTCAAAACCAGCTAGAAGTACATAACAGGTTTGAAATCGGCGAGAAGGTGCTAAGCTAATGTTGGTTGTGGATTTATTGAACTTGTCAGTAGGCCTACAGTGAAGAGCTGTGCGTGTCGCTTGGCGTCGGTCTTTGTTTCGGGACACGTTGTTGCTGCATAGTAAGTTTCAGCCTGTATGGGTGCATATTGATTTGTATTTCAATTTGAATACCAGGCGTGTCAAGTTGTGTTCAAGATGGTAGGTCTGGTTCATAGTAAATGAGTCCAGACTAAACATGCATTTTAACATCTATTTTAATCGTGTACAAGTGGAAATAAGTTAAATTTAGAGGCCGGGTAATGAAAATAACACAAAATGATTATTGAAAGCGACTTATTTCTGTGTGTGGATAAGCAAATCAGTTTTTGTTAATGAATCTTTGCTGGAGCTTTGGAAAGTAAACGTAGGCTGATTAGTTTGTAACATTGTTAAAAATCGTTTTTAGCAACAAACAAAAAGAATGAAACTATTGTCTCGATTGAAAAGGTTTCTCTCCGTTCAGAACTTGAAATAAAATGTCCGTATTGTTTTGTGTCTTAAAAAAAAAGTATATCCTAATCTTTGAAGTATAATGCGCAATTTTCATTACTTTGAGTTTACTATCTGTTCATTATCATTCTGTGAATTGTATATTATTATTTTCCAGCAACAGTTGGAAAGGAGATTACAAATAAGATGTTTAACCGCATAATTTTGATTAAACACTGAAGAAGAAAAAACCCTTATAAATCATCGATTGTTTTTGTCTTTTGGGTCACGGTTTTTGTTTTTCTTCTTCAGTTTTGTGTTATTATCTTATTTGGATAAAGCTAGTAAAAACAAATCTTAGCTTGTTGCTGTCGGTTTGTTTTAACTTGTAAGTACGCCTAATACTGAAATTCTCAACTGTTAATCAAGTAGCTTTGATTAAGAAGAAAATGGCTGCACTCTTTTCCTCTACCCCCCTCCCCCTTCACATCCCTCCCCACCTCCACGCGCTTCATTAAAAGAAGAAAAAAAGAGAAGAAATAAATCCCACCAACCCAAGAGCTAGGGTGACTCAGCTTCTAGGCCTACACAAAACACGACAGACCCAGCAGGCCTAGCCTGTGACCCCAGCTTTATCGCCCAGTACACTCATCCTCAACGGTGGTAGTGAAATAAGAATCGCAACATGTAAATCACTAGTTAATGTAGTGTAGTGTAGTGTGTGTGTGTGTCTGTCTGTCTGTCTGTCTGTCTGTCTGTCTGTCTGTCTGTTTGTCTGTCTGTCTGTCTGTCTGTCTGTCTGTCTGTCTGTCTGTCTGTGTCTGTAAGAGTCAGAGAGAGTGAGGAAGTGGAAAAAGGGAAAAAAGGACATGACATGTGGCTATGTGTGACGAGGTAATGGGTTAAAAGGCTAAGTCTCTAGGGAAGACTTTAGATAATTTGCCTTTAGCCCACTTCTCTAGGGTATGGGAGATGAGCAACTTTCCCGGCCCCTTTTCATCTAATAAATTTATATTTGTGCCCGGGTTCTGGCTCGTCAGATGGTTGTAAGAAATACAAGTGGTTGAATTGCTCTAAATGGCAGACAGAGAGAAGTAAGGTTTTACATGAAATTACAAGACTCCCACTCTCATCAGTCTGACCAAAGGGTTCAGGATTATTTGACACTTGTATTTTATTTACTCCCAAAATCTGCATAAGATGATGCAACAATAATAATAAAGCAGCTCAATGGCGCCAAAACAAAATATGGATAAAAACACAATGAAATCCGAAAGGATTCACAAGACTTTTGTCTTTCTATAAGGTTCGCCCCATGCCGGAAGGGTTACTAATTATGTTCGGTGTCCGTAGGAAAGTTCAAATGATTGGCGCAGTCAGGTAGACTTAGCTGTTTGAAGTTCTGGGCTTGCTCGTCAGGTGAGAGTAGCTCCCAGTCGTTCCTATTACGGCTTCGCGGGATGGCACGGTTCAGGCGTGGTCTCCTCGCGGATTCTGGGTGCAGGTTGTCTTGGCGACGGACCCGTCTTGGTGCTTGGTGGAGTCCGGGATGATCGTCCGGCCCACGATGCCCTGCTGATAATCACAGGAGAAGGTGGATGTAGATCTCTATGGCTTAGAGACAAGGGGCTTCAGTCGGCAGGGAATTAGTGAATCCCAACCGGCTTGAAGGCTTCCCTTGTACAATAGCACTACATGTAGTTAATAAATAAACTGAATTTCAGTTAACAAACTGAGATCAGTAAAACATAAAAGGTGATCAATCCATCATCACTCTCCATCCAACACCTGGAAAGGAATGGTATCATAAAGTGCAAGATTGCGGCCCATAGGTTTCCTACTAAAAATAGACAAAAGGGTTAGTAGGCATAAACTCCGGTTCTGGTACCAAAAGTGTTCAAGTCAAAAACACACACACACACAAATAATCAGTGCACATAAATAGAATAGAATGTTTACCACTTCTTTTCTATAACATATCTATCTACTCCTTATTCATCATTGAACATAGGATCTAGATCAAAACTAGAGTCAAACAAACCAGATCTCAATCACCTGCCATCAATAATACTTACTAGTGGGCTTATGATGACTGGTTGTGAGTGTTGCTCTAGCTACGTTTCAGCATCTTGTGTGACAACTTTTTCTCACCACTCCAATTATAGCCTTCACTTTCAAACAATGAAAGCCTGCTATTGGTGTATTACAGTCCATACGTCACAAGATTGCTGTTCTAAATGTACCGAACAATCACGCGCCTATTACATCCTTATCACGTGCCGACATTCAAATCTTTCTCGTGCTCAGAAAGGAAGGGGTTGAAAGGGGCCGACTGTGGTGGTCACTTTCTTGTGATGTGACGGTAGAAAGGGGGGGGGGGGGATGAAGGGAGATAACCTCGGTAGATGGTACGTGCTGACCAGGGAGAAAGAGATAACGCCCTTCCGCGGCGTTCGTTTGAAGCAGCGGGGCAATTAACGTGGCGGCTGGACAGAGAAATGTAAAGGCGAGGGGGGGGGGAGGGGAGGGGAGGGGGGGGGGGGGTGTAGATAAGAAATAAAGAAAGTGGGTCGCGCGGGACACTTACGTCACAGAGGCCCCCCGAAGAAAAGATTCTGGTACCGGAATCTTCCTGTGGAACGCCGACTCCACTTTCGACTTGGGCGACAGGGACAAATTAGTGGGGAGACTGGGTCGGCTGGAATGGTGGAACATCTGGTCGCAACACAGAGTTCAAAGGAGCAGGTGGGTTAGAGATCAGTGGAATGGATTCCGACTGAGGTTGGTGCGGCAATCCTGTGTTGAGTTGTCCCAAGGTTGATTGCAGAATAGCAAACACCTCTTGCCTGAGTTTCCCCTTTAGCCTGGATTCATCATTGCTGATGATGTGGTTTGGTAGGCCGATTCGGGCGAAAATGGCTTTGAGTGCCGCAGCTATCTGACTAGCATCAAGTGAGGAGATTGGGGCGGCATCGCACTGCATGGTACATATGTCGACCACGGTGACTATGTACCGGAATTTCTTCTTCCGTTTAGGTAGAGGCCCGACCAAGTCGACTGCCACTCGCTGAAAGGGAGGGGTAGGTGACGGCTGTACGTGCGGCGGCCTGTCCCGATAGTACCTTCGGTGGGTGTTTGCGGGTACAGTGCTGCCTTTCACCTGAGGTACCTGTGGCGAGTGGTCTTGGGTCGTTAGGCGGACATTCCTTGGGAAGGATTTTCCAAGTTGTGGCGGACTTGGGGACTTGGGACAATCTGGATTGGCTCGCGCGGCAATTTGGTTTGCCGCGTTGAGAGGTTTCTTCCCTGCTGAGGGAGATTTGCTCTTTGGGAAGGAGGGAGGGAGTTGGTTTGTGGATTGGGGAGAAGGGAATCCTGCTGAAACAATAGCAGGTTGAGAGGGGTGCCCTAAAAACACATACTGTGATCCCAGTATGAGGTCATAGACAGGACTGTCCATGAGCACTGCCTTGATGGGTCCCTTAACATATCTGGTGTCGACATTGATTATGGCGACTGGCAAAGTGGATGGGGGGATTGCAGCATCAGGGCCTTGCAGAGAGATGAAGTCTCCCGTGTATGCTGACGCGGGGACTAAGGATCCACAGACAATGGCGTCGCATGACAGTCCAGTGTCATAGAGACACTGAACAGGGATGTTGTTGACAGTCGCCTGTCCAACGACTGACGGTGTGCCTGGACACTGTACTGGGGAGGGGTTTGTGCAATTCTGCGAAGTCGAGACGACTTGCATAGTTGCAACATTTTGCCGCTTGTAAGCAAGTTTCCTGCAGTCATCCCGATTGTGGGTGTTCGACTTGCAGTATGAGCAGAATAAGGGTTGCCCCAGTGGTTGTCGTTCATGGGTAGAACTGTTTGACCCACTGTTGGAGTTGGGGTTAAACCTGCTCTGCTGTGAAGCAGTGGACCCAACTACTTGCTGTAGTTTTGGCCTTTTAGGGGCGCTAGGTTCATCATGGGCTAGAGTGTACCGGTCACTTAGCTGGATGAGGTCAGCCAGAGTTGTGGCACCTTGTTCGGCAGTAAAGGTGCGTAACTCTGGGGACATGGTTTCGCGCAGTTGCTCGCCAACCATCAGTTCCCTGAGATCCTCATAGGACTCAGATTTGGCAGAAAGCGACACCCATTTAGTCAGATAGTTCCCCAGTCTATCTGAAAATTGGGCATAGGACTCTCCCCTACCTTTTCTGGTTGTCCGGAACTTTTTCCGGTAGGCGTCCGCTGTCAACTCGTATCTGTTGAGCAGGGCTTCTTTCAAAGCTGGGTAGTCGGTAATTTGGCTTGACGGAAGTTTACTGTATACCTCATAAGCCACACCCCTGAGACTTTGGGCAAGCTTGAGGTTGAATTTTTCCGGAGCAAGCTCAAATTCCTGGGCCAGTCTTTCAAATCTATCGAGGAATGCATCGATAGACTCTGTTGCCTCATTGAATGCCTCCAATGTGAAGGTCATGGCTGAGGTATGAATGGGAGGGGGAAAATTTTGAGGGGCAGCAGTCTCAGAGTCTGCTGAGTTTTCAAGCTGCTTCATAGCTAGTTCATGGTCTCGCGCCTTTTCTCGCTCAGTGGCCTCAAGTTCGAGTTCTTTATTTTTGGCATCCTGCACTAGTTGTCTCTGCCTTAACTCATGAGTACGGATTTGCTCTTGAGCGTCGCGAGCTTTATCAGCCTCTTGCGCCTCATGAGCTCTCTGTTTGTCTTTCTGAGCCTCCTCGCGGACTTTATCAGCCTCTTGAGCCTCATGGGCTCTCTGTTTGTCTTTCTGAGCCTCCTCGCGGACTTTATCAGCCTCTTGAGCCTCCCGAGCTTTGTCAGCCTCAGCCACCTCGCGAGCTTTCTCTTTGTCATATTCAGATATGACAAAATTGGCTAACTCTTGGCCTGACAATCCTAGAGACTCTCCCCATTCTTTAAGTTCCCGCCTAAGTTTAACAATCTCAGCCATGGTTGTAAATACAACTATTCAAAATAAAAACAAAGCTGCTGAGTTGAATGTATCAAACAACACTTAACTATTTCAACATAAACAGAAATAGCATGCACATCAAAATAAAGTCATAAATAGCATTCAAACAAATCAAATCAAAACACAGTGAACCAAATCACAATAACTTTCCCAGTGGACACAAGATCAGTTTTGAAAAGGAACTACAGTTTGAATTGAAATTTGTTAGACTTTATGAAAAAAAATATCCCGGACGCGAGCCCCCAATTAGATGTGACGAGGTAATGGGTTAAAAGGCTAAGTCTCTAGGGAAGACTTTAGATAATTTGCCTTTAGCCCACTTCTCTAGGGTATGGGAGATGAGCAACTTTCCCGGCCCCTTTTCATCTAATAAATTTATATTTGTGCCCGGGTTCTGGCTCGTATGGTTGTAAGAAATACAAGTGGTTGAATTGCTCTAAATGGCAGACAGAGAGAAGTAGGGTTTTACATGAAATTACAAGACTCCCACTCTCATCAGTCTGACCAAAGGGTTCAGGATTATTTGACACTTGTATTTTATTTACTCCCAAAATCTGCATAAGATTATGCAACAATAATAATAAAGCAGCTCAATGGCGCCAAAA
Source organism: Phymorhynchus buccinoides (assembly GCA_017654935.2). Taxonomy (NCBI): domain Eukaryota; kingdom Metazoa; phylum Mollusca; class Gastropoda; order Neogastropoda; family Raphitomidae; genus Phymorhynchus; species Phymorhynchus buccinoides. The sequence continues at coordinate 8,428,269 of CM065690.1, forward strand.
CAAAATATGGATAAAAAAACAATGAAATCCGAAAGGATTCACAAGACTTTTGTCTTTCTATAAGGTTCGCCCCATGCCGGAAGGGTTACTAATTATATTCGGTGTCCGTAGGAAAGTTCAAATGATTGGCGCAGTCAGGTAGACTTAGCTGTTTGAAGTTCTGGGCTTGCTCGTCAGGTGAGAGTAGCTCCCAGTCGTTCCTATTACGGCTTCGCGGGATGGCACGGTTCAGGCGTGGTCTCCTCGCGGATTCTGGGTGCAGGTTGTCTTGGCGACGGACCCGTCTTGGTGCTTGGTGGAGTCCGGGATGATCGTCCGGCCCACGATGCCCTGCTGATAATCACAGGAGAAGGTGGATGTAGATCTCTATGGCTTAGAGACAAGGGGCTTCAGTCGGCAGGGAATTAGTGAATCCCAACCGGCTTGAAGGCTTCCCTTGTACAATAGCACTACATGTAGTTAATAAATAAACTGAATTTCAGTTAACAAACTGAGATCAGTAAAACATAAAAGGTGATCAATCCATCATCACTCTCCATCCAACACCTGGAAAGGAATGGTATCATAAAGTGCAAGATTGCGGCCCATAGGTTTCCTACTAAAAATAGACAAAAGGGTTAGTAGGCATAAACTCCGGTTCTGGTACCAAAAGTGTTCAAGTCAAAAACACACACACACACAAATAATCAGTGCACATAAATAGAATAGAATGTTTACCACTTCTTTTCTATAACATATCTATCTACTCCTTATTCATCATTGAACATAGGATCTAGATCAAAACTAGAGTCAAACAAACCAGATCTCAATCACCTGCCATCAATAATACTTACTAGTGGGCTTATGATGACTGGTTGTGAGTGTTGCTCTAGCTACGTTTCAGCATCTTGTGTGACAACTTTTTCTCACCACTCCAATTATAGCCTTCACTTTCAAACAATGAAAGCCTGCTATTGGTGTATTACAGTCCATACGTCACAAGATTGCTGTTCTAAATGTACCGAACAATCACGCGCCTATTCCATCCTTATCACGTGCCGACATTCAAATCTTTCTCGTGCTCAGAAAGGAAGGGGTTGAAAGGGGCCGACTGTGGTGGTCACTTTCTTGTGATGTGACGGTAGAAAGGGGGGGGGGGGGGGATGAAGGGAGATAACCTCGGTAGATGGTACGTGCTGACCAGGGAGAAAGAGATAACGCCCTTCCGCGGCGTTCGTTTGAAGCAGCGGGGCAATTAACGTGGCGGCTGGACAGAGAAATGTAAAGGCGAGGGGGGGGGAGGGGAGAGGGGGGGGGGGGGGGTAGATAAGAAATAAAGAAAGTGGGTCGCGCGGGACACTTACGTCACACTATGAACGAAAAAAAGGACAGGTGGAAACAAAATTGAATAACATTCCACGATTGAATTGATTTGCATTGTTGAATTAATGTTGATGTAAACATATTACAAAACACACTGATTGGCGTACATGTTACTTTCCAAAGCACCATGTACTAATGGTTTATTTGGAAACAGATTAGCACAGTCGCTACCTGTGTGGATTACGTCTGTTCAAAAGAACAGTTAGATGTGTGTGTGTGTGTGCGTGCGTGCGTGTGCGTGCGTGCGTGCGTGCGTGCGTGCGTGCGTGTGTGTGTGTGTGTGTGTGTGTGTGTGACATGAAATAATGTGTTTAATGTCTAAATGCTAAGAAAAGTCCAGACTGGCCATGATTCACTTATTTCTAATTCTTTCCAGAAACCGATTCAGTCTTCATATAAAATGTTCTGGTTATATTATTAGAGAGATAAACAAGGGAGAGAGAGAGAGGGGGGGGGGGGGAGAGAGAGAGAAACCAACAGACAGAGGGAATGTATACAAATGTTCGGCTTTTCCTTTACAGCAAGGAAGAACGGCAACGATGAACGTGGGGTTTTGTTGTACCATGGTAATTGTGAACAAGGCAACTATATATTGATAGTCAAGAAACCAGACGTTCACTACAACAAATGAATCAAAGTGATTTTGCCTCGTGTGGACGGAGACACTCTCTTTACCTAAAAGAACAACATTATCTTCCTTCAACTGAGAGTGATTTTCATTCAAACTGAACTTGGAAAAAACCACTACGTATTATACATTGTTATACATAATACATCTTTCAGTCAAGGTCGCGGTGTCAAACGCCTATACTTACCTACAGGCAGAGAGGGGGGCTAGTTAATAGGCCTACATGTATTGGCTTCGGAAATAAAGCTGCTCGACAATTCGTGCCCACTTGTCATCCAGGTGTAAAAATCTTCGACCAGTCAGCCGTGACTTAATCCTACTGTGCTCACATTATTCAGGCCTGACGGGGGTTCGATTTCTTCACAGATACTGACTTAACTACCTACATATCTACCCAACTGCGCCCATTAATTCATACCTGCCTGTACCTTGCAACACTGAGCAATGAGTTGGCGAGTCATTCAGCGACGTAAAGCCACACCCCTGCTGGAGAGTGTCGGGGTGGTGGGGGACACCACCAAAACAAAACTAAACGCACCCCGGTCCTCTTCTCACCACTCTGACACTAGAAGCGCTGTTCCTGGTCAGCAATCGACCGCATTTCGGGGTACTAGTGAGTCATCAGCCGGATTTCATGGTGCCAGAGAGCAATCAACCGAATTTCGTGGTGCCAGAGAGCAATCAACCGAACTTCGTGGTGCCAGAGAGCAATCAACCGAATTTCGTGGTGCCAGAGAGCAATCAACCGAATTTCGTGGTGCCAGAGAGCAATCAACCGAATTTCGTGGTTCCAGAGAGCAGCAGACATCAGCTTTCCGTGGTGCCAGAGAGGAGGTGAGCGCGTTTGGCGCTTTCCCTCTGCCTCAGTACCTGGCGCTGCCTCCAGAGCAGGGCCACTCAAGGAACTCGTCCCTGACGGACTGCGAGTTGGAGCCGGAGGAGGAGGACCTGCTGGAGGGGGTGGCTTTGGGGGAGCTGACCCTGACAGCGGACCGTCTGGAGGAGTACTTGAGCGGGGAGGAGGACGAGGGCGTGTGTGTGACCCCCACCTCCTCCGCCACCAGTTCTGAGCGAGGCAGCGTCAAAGCCAGGCGAGGCCCCTCCAACAGGGCCTACATCCCGCTGAGCGGGTCCATGATCTTCCCTACTGCCCACGATCTGTCCCTGGACTTGGACGCGGTGTCTACCTCCTCCCGATCCTCCATCTCCTCCGGTTTCTCCACCGCATCCTCCTCCTCCTCTTCCTACATGTTTGGTCGGAAGCAGGCACGCTACGTGAAACGCGTGTCCGCTGCAGTGACTGTTCCTCCTCCCGTCCCGCCCAAGCCTTCCAAGTCACAAATGACCAACGGGGGTCATGCATCTAGGAGCGAAATGCCCAAACCCCCAAAACCTCCAGCGGGGGGAAAGGGTTTATCCAACACTCTGGATAAACAGCGAGAGAGAGCCAGAAGTTTGGGACCAGGACCCTACCCTTTGCGGTTTTCCGAATACGAGAACAATAGTACTGACGTGCAGTATGTGACACGCACTACCACGACCGAGCAGTCGCGTGTTGTGACTAGTCCTACTCCTAGTACTAACAGCGCAGTGGCAACAAAAAGGAGCGAGTCAAACGGCGGCCCGCCTGTCGTAGGCTTAGTACGCGGCGACCCTACCACTACTAGCCCTGCTAACCGTGCCTGGCCCCACACAAGCCCTCAGTGGAGCCGTGAGCAGCACGCAGATAGCACAACGTGTGGCCCCTCTGTCAACACCAACACAGGCCCTCAGTGGAGCCGTGAGCAGCACGCAGACAGCACGAAGTGTGGCCCCTCTGTCAGCACCAACCAGGCCGTCATTATGAGGCAGCCGCTCTTCACCTCCTGGGGGAGAAGGGGGGCACCCCCTCCCGGCCTCCGATCCACCACCGCCCCTCCTCACCACGCCCGATCCAACGGTTATGTCGACGGTGACGATGCTTCCCCTCAGCCTGTCATCACTTACAATAGATATCCGGCCGGATTCAGAGAACACCCACCGCATCTTGCTCACAACTCCAAGAAGCCAGCCCCCGAGCCTTCCCCCTCCCCTTCTTCTAACCTGCTGAAGAGCCGCGGCCTGTTCTCCTCCATGCCCTCTCTGTTTGGCAGCGCCAGCCGGGAGAAGCTGGACAAGAAGGCGCTGAAGAAGGAGCTGAAGAGAGAGAAGGAGGAGCGCAAACGGCAGGAGAAAGAGGAGAAGAAGCGGCGCAAGCAGGAGAAGAAGATGATGAAGCAGCGCTTCTATGTGCCCAGGAACATCGAGGACGTGTACCGCGGTAGTAGAGGGAGACCCTACATCTCCCACCCCATCACGGCCCCCGACCACTCCCAGCAGCAGGGCCGGAGTTACGTCACCAACGGCGAGTACCAGTGTCTGACCACGCGGCCCGTCAACTATCCAGAATCGGTGACCAGTTGTGAGTCTCCCTCCACCACGCTGTCCAGTCGAAGTGGGCTGAGTGTGCTGGAGAAAAGGGCCCTGTACGCCAGTGCCCCGGACCTCAGTGTCATGGTCGATGAGAGACTCGATGAGGATTCGGACGTCCTCGACTTTACGTCTTCGTCGTCCCCTGCTAAAGAGGTGGCTAGGCCCTCGCCTAAAAGGTACGTGGTTCAGGGTTGGTTGAGAGGTTTTTGTTGTTGGAGAGGGAGGTGGGTGGGGTGAAGGTGCGATCGTTTGATTCGTGATGGTTATTGTGTACATGTACAAGAAAAAACGGATGTGCGTCGGAGAGAGAGAGAGAGAGAGAGAGAGAGAGGAACGGTGTTTATATACACACACGCACTCACGCACACGCACACACCCTATTCTACATGACATTTTTCAGATTAATTTACCTCAGGTCAGCATGAGACTGTATTCTAGTGGATGAATAAAAGCTCTTTGTGGTCTGTTCAAAGTAAACCATTTTAGGACTGATAAACCATTATGTTCTGAAATAGAAAATCAATGGAATCAGATATTGGCCGTTTTCTAAAGTTACGCGAGTGGTTTTGAAACAAACCCCGACATTTGGTTCGTCGAGTCTATTTTCAGTTCCTTTATAAATGGAAAAAACTAGTGTAAATTAATCCTACCTGCTATCTTCTCCCGTTTGTCTTTGTCTTTGTTTTTCTCTCCACTCTTCATGTCATGAAGGATATCGTGTTTAATATTTAGTATCTTGATTACCCTGTCTCGTTCTGAAACAGCTGACCATTAGTTACGTCAGAAACAGCTGACCATTAGTCACGTCAGAAACAGCTGACCATTAGTCACGTCAGAAACAGCCGGCCATTGGTCACGTCAGAAACAGATGACCATTGAGTTTGAAGTAGTCACGTCAGAAACAGCTGACCATTAGCCACGTCAGAAACAGCTGACCATTGGATTTGAAATAGTCACGTCAGAAACAGCTGACCATTGGATTTGAAATAGTCTCGTCAGAAACAGCTGACCATTGAGTTTGAAGTAGTCACGTCAGAAACAGCTGACCATTAGTCACGTCAGAAACAGCTGACCATTAGTCATCTCAAAAACAGCTGACCATTAGTCACCTCAGAAACAGCTGACCATTGGATTTAAAATAGTCACGTCAGAAACGGCTGACCATTGGATTTGAAATAGTCACGTCAGAAACAGCTGATTATTAAGTCTAAAACAAAAGTTTGAAGCCCTCAGTAAATGCCATCCTTTACACAATCACATTGACCAAAGACGAAGTGTTCCAGTCAGCTGTGTCCGACCATGACTTCCAGATAGCAGAGGAGGAGACTGCTGTTCTGGAGGGATTGGATGGAGTTTGTTTATAGTGGAGAAACCCCGCCCAGGGAACATCCACACCTTCCCCGCCAAAAAGAACTTTAGGGAAGGTCCCCGATGACCAACCAAACCCCTTGGCTGCAGCACTAAGGGCCCGCTCAAATATCAGATGAAGTGACCTTACGGCAAGCCCTTGAAGCATCAGTTTAAGCAGATAAACGCGAAATCTTATTTTAACTGAAAAATAATCCAGACACAAAAGCCATGAAATATTGACATTCGATTTGAATTTGAACGATTAAAAAAATGTAATTCAAGTGAACTCGAACACCCCCGTTTTTAGGGCATTTGAGACAACTGCATTTGTCTTTAATCTTCATTTGTTTAGTATGGTAGGCCTAATTGATATAGAAAAGCGTTCATTCGAAGGCTTGGCAAGTATATGAGAAGAAAGAGCTTTAAAAAGTGCCAATCGATTCGAGATTTGAAGACACTCTCAACAGTATATGTCATATACTTCAATATCCCCCCTTTGCCTTATCTCTCCTTTCCTAAAATATGGGCGACCATTTCATGTCCGATAGAATCGTGCCAATATGGGGAAGGCAGTTATGACGTGTTTCTTATGTGTACAGTCATATTGATTTACTTGAATTATTACCAGTAAATGTGCTATGCGCATAGCGGTGGGTTTCTACTTTATAGTGCTCCTTTTAAGACTCAACCCCTTCAACTCTCTGTCTCTCTGTGTGTGTCTCTGTCTGTCTGGCTGGCTTTCTCTCTCTCTCTCTTTGTCTGTATGTCTGTCACTGTTTCTCTGTCTCTCTCTCTCTCTCTCTCTCTCTGTCTCTCTCTCTCTCTCTAATGCTGATTCAATTTGTTGCAGAGTGACATCAATAATCTATTTGACTGGACAGAGCAAAATCGTATGGCTTTACACCCCCAAAAATCTAAATCCATGTTAATCACAAGAAGACAAAAGTAGCAAAACTTTAAAAATCAATTAAGAACACCAACTATCTATGAAAAGCCTCTTGAAGAAGTTACTTCACACATATTACTGGGCTTATACATTGACAACAACTTGTCATGGTCAAAACACATGGAAATACTGTCCACGAAATTTTCAAAAAAAGTATTTCAGCTCAATAGAATAAAGCACTTTTTAGATCAGCATACGCGTAAACTTTTTGTCCATGCCTATATCCAACCTCACTTTGATTATGCTTCAATATGTTGGGATTCAGCTAGTAAAAACACACTCAAACATGTTGAAAGGTTATATAAACGCTCTCTTAAACTCATACTCCTTAAATCGTCCTCCCTAGAGAACAATGAAGAGCTCAACATTCTACCATTCAATGTGAAATGCTTACTAAACAATGGTACCCTTCTGTACAATATCATAAATAAGTTAGCACCAAAATATTTTATTACTAAATTTAAAGTCCATACAATTCGAAGCAAAACCAAATTAACAATGCCCCGCCCCAACAGATCTATATAAATCATCCCTTATATTCTCAGGTGGTAAATTGTGGAACGACCTCCCCCCCTGTTTTGCTTCCCCACATAACTGATGTTATCAATTGTTCCCTTTTGTGACGAGGTAATGGGTTAAAAGGCTAAGTCTCTAGGGGAGACTTTTAGTGTGTTAAATTTTCAAGTAGAAAATTTGCCTTTAGCCCACTTCTCTAGGGTATGGGAGGTGAGCAACTTTCCCGGCCCCTTTTCATCTAATAAATTTATATTTGTGCCCGGGTTCTGGCTCGTATGATTGTAAGAAATACAAGTGGTTGATTTGCTCTAAATGGCAGACAGAGAGAAGTAGGTTTTTACATGAAATTACAAGGCTTCCACTCTCATCAGTCTGACCAAAGGGTTCAGAATTATTTGACACTTGTATTTTATTTACTCACAAAATCTGCATAACATTATGCAACAATAATAATAAAGCAGCTCAATGACGCCAAAACAAAATATGAATGAAAAAACCCAATGAAATCCGAAAGGATTTACAAGACTTTTGTCTTTCTAGAATGTTAGCCCCAAGCGGGAAGGGTCACTAATTATCTTCAGTTTCAGGAGGAAAGTTCAAATGATTGGCGCGGTCCTGTGAACTTAGCTATTGTCAAGTTCATCCGTAGGGATCGGCGAGTGCTGGGTTGGCTGGGCTTGCTCGTCAGGTGAGAGTAGTTCCCAGTCGTTCCGGTTACGGCGTCGCGGGATGGCACAGTTCAGGCGTGGTCTCCTCGCGGATTCTGGGTGCGGGGCATCTTGGCAGCGTTCCCGTCTGGTTTCCTTGTGAGTCAGGGATGGAGCGTCCTGACCACGATGCCCTGCTAATAATCACAGGAGAAGGTGGATGTAGATCTCTATGGCTTAGAGACAAGGGGCTTCAGTCGGCAGGGAATTAGTGGATCCCAACCGGCTAGAAGGCTGCCCTTGTACAATAGCAATAGTTAATAAATAAACTGAATTTCAGTTAACAAACTGAGATCAGTAAAGCATAAAAGGTGTACAGGGATCAACTGGCATTAGTCAGTACCCGGCTAGATCAAAGTCTATGATCAAGCCAACATCACTCTCCATCCAACACCTGGAAAGGAATGTTATCATAAAGTGCAAGATTGCAACCCACAGGCTTCCTACTAAAAATATACAAAAGGGTTAGTAGGCATAAAATCCGGTTCTGGTACCAAAAGAGTCAAAGTCAAAAACACACACACACACAAATAATCAGTGCACATAAATAGAACAGAATGTTTACCACTTCTTTTCAATAACATATCTACTCCTTATTCATCATTGAACATAGGATCTAGATCAAAAATATGATCTAACAAAAAAACAAATCTCAATCACCAGCCGTCAATAATACTCACTAGTTGGGCTATTAGGACTGGCTGGGAGAGAGGTTGAGTCTGCAATGTTGCTTCGCCTGGTTTTGGAGGTATTATGAGAGAGTATGTGTAGGCTAACTTTCCTCACTACTCAAATTTTCCCCTCCCAGTTCAAACAACGAGACCCTGTGATTGGTTTATAGCAGTCGACAAGTCACAAGATGATGTCATAGTATTATGCATAGTAGTACAGAACCATCACGAGCCGGTTACATCACTGGCACGTGTAACATTCCAGTCATTCCAATCCTTCTCGTGATCGGAAAGGAAATACGGGAACAAAGGGAGACCGCCAGTGTGGGGGTCATCCGAGGAAAAACCCGTGATCAAACAGATATCGCTTCGGAATCGGCACGTTGTTTGATGTTGAATTGTACTCAAAGTGGCGGCCAGAGAAAAGAAGGGGGGGGGGGGGTGTAGTTGAGAAAGAAAGGGAGAAAGTGGGGCGTGCGTTTTCCACGTTACGTCACACCTTTCATCTGGTATTTTCCCCCTAGTGTACAAATCTGCTGTTGTTCGTCCTTACTTAAAAAGCCCTCTTTGGACCCAAACCTCTTGAAAAACTACAGGCCTGTTTCCAATCTTCCCTTCCTGTCCAAAATCCTTGAGAGAATTGTTCTTTCCCAGCTTTCAGTGCATCTCACTCATAACAATCTCATTGACCCGCACCAGTCTGCTTACAGAGCTGGTCACAGCACAGAGACGGCCCTCCTCAAAGTAGTTAGTGATCTACTTCTCGCCCTTGACAATGACACAATCTCTCTTCTATCCCTTCTGGACCTATCTGCATCATTCGACACGATAGATCACGACATTCTTCTTTCCAGACTTCAAAACTCTGTTGGTATTCAGGGCACCAATCTCAGCTGGATAAAATCCTATCTGAGCGCTCGTTCTCAGACAGTCTGTGTAAATGGCCTTTCCTCTCCAAACACTCCTCTCACCTGCGGTGTGCCACAAGGCTCTGTCATTGGGCCCGTTCTTTTTGCCTTGTACGTCAAACCTGTGTCTGATGTCATTGACCAACACTCCTTGATGCATGAGAGTTTTGCTGACGACACACAGCTGCACGAGTCAGCCTCTTTGTCTGAAGTCAAGTTGCTAATATGGTCAGTAACATCCAGAACTGTATTCATGACTTAAAGCACTGGATGACTTCAAATAAGTTGCAATTGAATGACGATAAGACAGAACTGATCCTCATTGCCCCTCCCAAGTTTCAAAATCACCCCGCCCTCCCTTCTTCCACCATCTTGGCACTTCTGATATAGTCTTCTCTACTCAGGCTCGAAACCTTGGAGTCACGTTTGATTCAACACTCTCTTTCAAGCACCACGTTTCAAACGTCTGCAAAGCTGCCTTCATTGAAATTCGCAAAATTAGCTCCATCCGGCATTTTCTTTCAGTTGAAGCCACAAAGACACTGGTCTGTGCTCTAGTCCTGTCCAGGTTGGATTATTGTAATAGTCTCTTGGCTGGCTCTCCTAAATATCTTATTGATAATTTACAGAGGGCCCAAAACAGTGCTGCCATACTTGTGTTGACGTCGTCTATACGGGAACATGTCTCCCCACTTCTAAGGTATCTTCATTGGTTACCTATTCAATCCAGGATTGATTACAAACTAGGGTCCATTTGCTTTGCCTCTGTCACTGGTGCAGGACCTCAGTATCTCAGAGACATTCTTCATGCCTACCTCCCATCCCGTCAGCTCCGCTCTTCTGCAGATACCCATCTCTTGCGCATTCCGACAGTCAGAACCAAATCCTTTGGTCAGCGAGCTTGTGCCTTACAAGGCCCTTCTCTCTGGAACAACTTGCCTCTCAATGTCCGCCATTCCCATTCTCAGCTCTTTCAGATCCTCCACAAAACCCCATCTCTTTCAGCTCTATCCTGTCATTATAATTATAGTAATGCTGGAAACACTGCATTCGTATGTTTCTTCAGGACGAGCTGCATGCGTGCGTGTATGTGTGTGTGCGTGTATGTGTGTGTGTGTGCGTGTGCGTGCGTGCGTCCGTGTATGGAGTATTTGTCCCTCTGCACGAGCGCGCGTGTGTGTGTGCATGCATGCGTGCGTGCTGGGAGATCTACAAAAAGTAGGTCAGCGTGAGGTCTATGAAGGGGGATGGTGAATGGGAGGGAGCGGGCCGAGGGGGGGGGGAGGGGGGGGGGGTAGTGTGAGAAAATGCCTTTTTTGCGTGGAAAACGCTATTTGTAATGGTTTGGATTCTAGGGGAGTGTGAAGGGGGGGTGACGTAAATGTAGTTATTGTTATTTCGTTTTGGGTGGTTCCTTATAAGTGCGTTGTTTTGTTGTTGTTTTCTGCTCTGATTTTTAACTTTTTTGTGAAGCGCTTAGAGCCCCGTAAGGAGAATAAGCGCTATATAAGTTGTCATTATTATTATTACTAGCGCAACACCTAGTCAGTACTGGCAAATCCCAGAACCGGTCACGCCTAGTACCGGTACCGCCTAGAACCGGTAATGATGAGTAGCAGTTTCGCCGGGTCTGCAAAATATTATGTTATTAGAGAGAGAGAGACAGAGAGAGAGAGAGACAGACAGACAGACAGGCAGAGAGACAGGAAGAGAGAGAAACAGACAGACAGAGAGACACATAGACATGTAAGCAGACTGGTGCGGGTCAATGAGACATGAGACACAGAGAGAGAGACAGACAGACAAAGGCAGATAGAGAGAGACAGACAGAGAGAGAGAGAGAGAGAGAGAGAAACAGCGACTCTCGCGCCCCCTCCCCCCCTCCTCCCCGATTCGCTTCCGGTTTGGTACATCTTCCTGCCGAATTCGAAGGCAATCCGCCCAGAAACACCGGAGATACGGGCGCTGAGAGACCGGCGGATGCGCGTTTCGCGCATTTGCCGAACCGCACAAATGACACGGCAGCCTCGGTTGCCGTTGCATCGCCCCGTTAGGGCTCACAGCAAATTTGAAGCGATTCGGTCGAAAAACGGTGGAGTTATAAGGCCCGTTTTGTGTTTCAGAGACAGACAGACACACACACACGGATACTTGGCTTTTTATTATATGACTAGCGCAACGCCGAGTAACGGTAACGCCTAATAGCGGTAACGCCTAGTAATGGTAACGCCAAGTACTGGTAACGCTGAGTACAGCAAATTTAAAGCGATTCGGTTAAGAAACGGCGGAGTTATAAGGCCCCGTTTCCCGTTGGTGCTGCTCTGAGAATGACGCGCTCTCCGTAGTAACGGTAACGCCTAGTAACGGTAACGCCAAGTACTGGCAACGCTGAGTACAGCAAATTTGAAGCGATTCGGTTAAGAAAAGGCGGCGTTATAAGGCCCCGTTTCCCGTTGGCGCTGCTCTGAGAGTGATGCGCTCTCCCTAGTAATGGTAACGCCTAGTAACGGTAATGCCAAGTACTGGTAATGCTGAGTACAGCAAATTTGAAGCGATTCGGTTAAGAAACGGCGGAGTTATAAGGCCCCGTTTCCCGTTGGCGCTGCTCTGAGAGTGACGCACTCTCCTGATTCTCTTTACATTTGCTGCCAGGCTTTGCCCCTGCCACAGCAAGCCTGACAGCAAATGTGAAGCAATTCGGTTAAGAAACGGCAGAGTTATTTGTGAAAAGGTGAATGAAGCGGCGTATATCGCGCACGTTTCTGCATCGATTCGCTTCCGGTTTCGCACATCGATAGTCACCCTCCCCGGTCATCTACTTGCCAAATTCGAAGGCAATCGGTCCAGAAATACCGGAGATATGGGCGCCGAGAGGCCGGCGGATACGCGTTTCGCACATTTGCCAAACCGCGCAAATGACACTGCCGCCTCGGTTGCCGTTGCCATCAAGTGATTCGGTCGAAAAACGGTTGTGTTTCAGACAGACAGACACACACACGGACCCTTGGCTTTTTACTATATGATGATGACTAGCGCAACGCCTAGTACTGGCAAATCCCAGAACCGGTAACGCCTAGTACCGCTACCGCCAAGAACCAGTAATGATGAGTAGCAGTTTCGCCGGGTCCGCAAAATATTATGTTATTAGAGAGAGAGAGAGAGAGAGAGAGAGAGAGAGAGAGAGAGAGAGAGACACAGACAGACAGGCACAGAGAGAGATAGACAGACAGGCACAGAGAGAGACAGACAGAGACATAGACATACAGAGACATGAGACACAGAGAGAGAGACAGACAGACAAAGGCACAGAGAGAGAGACAGACAGACACGGAGAGAGAGAGAGAGAGAGAGAGAGAGAGAAACTGTGCCCCCTCCCCCCACCTCCCCTCCTCTGAGAGAGAGAAACAGCGACGCTCATGCTCCCCCTCCCCCCCTCCCCCCCCCCCCCACCCCTCCCCGTGAAACTGAACTTCTAGTAGGATAAGCTCGCCTGACGGAATTTCCAGCATGCATCACTTGTCACCCAGCACTCGTGAACCGCGGTCTCGATGAGTGAACGCACGCAGCCCCCCCCCCCCCCCCCCCCCCCCCCCCCCCCCCCCATTTAATAGCACGTTTGGACGGGTCCAGTTTGGCCAAGTCAGCGAAACTGTAAATTGGTGCATATCGCGCGCGTTTATGAACTTATTTCATGCCAGGCTTTGCCCTGGCCATAGCAAGCCTGACAGCAAATTTGAAGCGATTCGGTTAAGAAATGGCGGAGTTATTTGTGAAAAGGTGAAGCGGCGTATAGCGCGCGCGTTTCTGAACCGATTCGCTTCCGGTTTGGTACACGGATAGTCACCGTTCCCGGTCATCTTCCTGCCGAATTCGAAGGCAATCCGCCCAGAAACACCGGAGATACGGGCGCCGAGAGCCCGGCAGATGCGCGTTTCGCGCATTTGCCAAACCCCCTGCCGAACCGCACAAATGATACGGCCGCCTCGGTTGCCGTTGCCATCGCCCCGTTAGGGCTCACAGCAAATTCGAAGCGATTCGGTCGAAAAACGGCGGAGTTATAAGGCCCGTTTTGTGTACACACACACACAGACACACACACACACACACACAACTTTGCCTTTTTACTATATGACTAATAACGGTAACGCCAAGTACTGGTAACGCTGAGTACAGCAAATTTGAAGCGATTCGGTTAAGAAACGGCAACGCCTCATAACGGTAACGCCAAGTACTGGTGACGCTGAATACAGCTTATTAGAAGCGATTCGGTTAAGAAACGGCGGAGTTATAAGGCCTCATTTCTCGTTGGCGCTGCTCTGAGAGTGACGCGCTCTCCCGATTCTCTTCAAATTTGCTGCCGGGCTTTGCCCCAGCCACAGCAAGCCTGATAGCAATTCGGTTAAGAAACGGCAGAGTTATGTGTGAAGAGGTGAAGCGGCGTATATCGCGCGCGTTTCTAAATTGATTCGCTTTCGGTTTGGTACACGGATAGTCACCGTCCCCGGTCATCTTCCTGCCAAATTCGAAGGCAATCGGCCCAGAAACACCGGAGATACGGGCCCCGAGAGGCCGGCGGATGCGCGTTTTGCGCATTTGCCAAACCGCGCAAATGACACGGCCGCCTCGGTTGCCGTTGCCATCGCCCAGTTAGGGCTCACGGCAAATTTGAAGTGATTCGGTCGAAAAACGGCGGAGTTATAAGGCCCGTTTCGTGTTTCAGACAAACAGACAGGCACACGGACACTTGGCTTTTTACTAGATGATGATGGTGATGATGATTATCTAAAAAAAGAAAACTAGCGTAATCGTTTCGAAAATCTTATCACAAGTTCCTAAAGGACAATCTTGTTCATCAGTAATGTTAATTAATGAGTTTTACTACAAACGGTACCAATGCCATCAACTTATGCCTAGATTCTTATATGAATCTCTCTCTCTCTCTCTCTCTCTCTCTCTCTCTCTCTCTCTCTCTCTCTCTCTCTCTCTCTCTCTCTCTCTCTCTCTCTCTCTCTCTCTCTCATATTCTTCTTTTTTCTTCCTTAAAAGTGGTATTATTCTAAAAAAATTGTCATTGTCTCAGAATTGTTCCCTTTTTTCGTACTCAATTTAAATCACTATTGTTAATCATTATCCATGTTTGCTTTTAATTCCCATTTTTGATTATTTTTCAATTATTTCATGTGCCAATTTTTGTTCCTTTTTTTTTTTTTTACTTGATTGTTTTATGTCAAATGTTCTTGCTTGATGCATGGTATGAATGTGTGAGTGAGAGGGCAAGGTGCAAAGAAGCTATTGTAGCTTATCCTTTTTACCCTCAATAAAGCATTCGTATTCGTATTCATTCGTTCTCTCTCTCTCTCTCTCTCTCTCTCTCTCTCTCTCTCTCTCTCTCTCTCTCTCTCTCTCTCTCTCTCTCTCTCTCTCTCTCTCTCTCTCTCTCTCTCTCTCTCTCTACTGTGAAAAGGGGTTGACTATCAAAACAGTCAGCATGATGCCTATCTGTCATAACATATACTAAAATTTAAACAAATACTGAGGAAAAAAAAGAGAAGAGATTTAATGATGTATGCATAAGGGATCACGAGTCCAGAAGTGTATGCTAGAATTGTGTGCTATTCGCCTATGCCAACAGGCACTCACAGACTCGCACATAAACTTACAATCGCTACAGATGTACATGAAATGATGAATGCGTCCGCGTGCACACATATGGCATTCCAAACGTCAAACAATTATTTGCTCGATTTTTAGTGGTAAAATGAGGCATTTTCCTCATTCTGTGCACACAATTCATTCTGTGGTGCACAGAATTCATTCTGTAGGACAGAATTCATTCTGTGGCACACACAATTCATTCTGTAGGACAGAATTCATTCTGTAGGACAGAATTCATTCTGTAGGACAGAATTCATTCTGTAGGACAGAATTCATTCTGTGCACAAAATTTATTCTGTGGGATACACATTTCATTTTGTGCGCAGAATGAATTCTGTTATCCCACAGAATGAATTCTGTCCGACAGAATGAATTCTGTCTGACAGAATAAATTCTGTCCGACAGAATAAATTCTGTCCTATAGAATGAATTCTGTCCTATAGAATGAGTTCTGTGGGAAACACAATTCATTCTATGGAGAACGAGGCTCATTTGCATATGATGGCGATTGTAGGTACCTAGGTAGTGTTCATTAGTTTAGAAATGTGTTGTTGGAAATGTATGCAACTGTCTTAAAACTTTTTTGTAATTAAGACCCCCCACCCCCCCTTTCTTTTCAAATAAAAGAAAATAATTATATTATACGAAACCTGCTAACAATAGTATAACTCCTCTTATTTTGGCCTACCAAAGCAACGCCGACATTTCTTGGTGTACGATCGATGACAGGAAGACCAAAAATATCTACTGCCGTTGTCAAGAGTAGCGACGCTTTTTGGAGTGAGTTGTCAAACAATCTACAATCGCCTACAAGAAGAAGGTAGGCAGTTTGCCCCCCCCCCCCTCCTCCACACACACACACACACACACACACACACACACACACAGTGACGTCATATGCAAATGAGCCTCATTCTCCATAGAATGAATTGTGTTTCCCACAGAACTCATTCTATAGGACAGAATTTATTCTGTAAGACAGAATTCATTCTGTCGGACAGAATTCATTCTGTCGGACAGAATTCATTCTGTGGGATAACAGAATTCATTCTGTGCACAAAATTTATTCTGTGGGACACAGAATTCATTCTGCGCACAAAATGAAATGTGTATCCCACAGAATAAATTTTGTGCACAGAATGAATTCTGTCCTACAGAATGAATTGTGTGTGCCACAGAATGAATTATGTCCTACAGAATGAATTCTGTCCTACAGAATGAATTGTGTGTGCCACAGAATGAATTCTGTCCTACAGAATGAATTATGTCCTACAGAATGAATTGTGTGCGCCACAGAATGAATTATGTGCACAGAATGAGGAAAGTGCCTCATTTTACCACTAAAAATCGTGCAAATAATTGTTTGACGTTTGGAATGCCATACACACACAGCACGCACGCACACACTTCCACATACACGCACACGCATGCACACACGTTCTCTTGGTTTCCTTGTGGCGGAGTTAATCTCCCTCGGCATTGCTGTTTTGTCATGAAGCAATATGTGTTTATACGGTCACGTTGATCCCAGGACCATGCCCCCGTGCCAGTGAACACAACCCACTGTATCTAGAGACAGAGAATGGCTGGATTATCTACTACCTTACACCCATTGAGGCTTTCTATTCAAACACTGTGGTCTTGGCATTGCTCTTGCTAAGTATTAGTGGTCAAATTCAAAGACTTGTTTGGGTCTATGGCATTAGAGAGAGAGAGACAGAGAGAGAGAGAGAGAGCTGTCCTTGGTGGTGGTCACATTTAAGGCCTTGTTTAGGTCCAAATTGTATTTAATATTTCGCGACTCTACTTACCATTGTTAGTTGACACACAATAGGCAGTTTTTATACGCCGGTTGTTTTTTCTTTTCTTTTTTTTAAATTTTAATTTCGACGATGTTGTCCTTGTTTTGGAAATAGATACACGTTGTCACGTTCACTGCTGTGTGGTAAAATAAGTTATGTGAAAGGCCTACTTGTCATGCTTTCTCTCTTTCGCCCCCCCCCCTCCTCTCTCTCTCTCTCTCTCTCTCTCTCTCTCTCTCTCTCTCTCTCTCTCTCTCTCTCTCTCTCTCTCTCTCTCTCTCTCTCCCTCCCTCCCTCTTTCTCTCAACTTTGTCAATCGATCTATCAAACATGTCTGAAAATACAACAATAATTAGCTCCATACACGCGCGCGCGCACACAGATTCACATACGCGCGCGCGCACGCACGCACACGCACACACACACAAGCATACTCTCTCAAACACAAACACACATTTACACACACACACACACACACACACACACACACACACACACACACACACACACACACACACACACACACACACACACACACACACACACACACACACACACACACACACACACACACACACACACACACTCTCTCTCTCTCTCTCTCTCTCTCTCTCTCTCTCTCTCTCTCTCTCTCTCTCTCTCTCTCTCTCTCTCTCTCTCTCTCTCTCTCTCTCTCTCTCTCTTTCATTCACTCGCCCATAAGGACGAGATGTGTGGACTCGTAAAACAGATAACTGTTGTTTAGAACATCAAACAATTGAAATGGCCCGTCAGGCAGGTCCTTCAACTTGTGGAATTCATGTGTGTGTACATACGTGTGTGTGTGTGTGTGTGTGTGTGTTTGTGTGCGCGCTTTAAAGTGGAATCAGGAATGTGAAGGTCAAATTTTAAACATTGGCAATTTCTTTGTGTTTATTGTTATCCGAAACACGCAAAAAAGGGCGTTAATTTAAAAAGTACTCGTGTAGGTACACACTCGCACGCACACACGTACACACACACACACACACACACACACACACACACACACACACACACACACACACACACACACACACACACACACACACACACACTCGCGCGCGCACCTATTCTCTTTCTTTTTCTCTTTCTGTCCGTCTACTTGTCTGTCCGTCTCTCTCTGTTTCTATCTGTCTGTGTTGTTTTAGCCCTTTGATCAGTACTCTGATCGAGGCCACAAATGTAGGAATATAGGAAGTAAAAAAACAAGTTCAAGGACATAACACAAGTGTTCAAAATGTTGCTTCAAGGAAAATTGATGAGTGGATAAGGTGTGTGTGTGTGTGTGTGTGTGTGTGTGTGTGTGTGTGTGTGTGTGTGTGTGTGTGTGTGTGTGTGTGTGTTAATCAATTAACACGTGCGCCTTTTAGTTTGGACATACTGCATGAACAAACTTCGAGTAAGTGTAATTATTAATAATCTCTGTCCATCTGTCTCTCCCCGTCTCCCTCTCGCATTCCGTATTTTAATTTTATATGTGTGCATGCATTTGTATGTGGGTGGGTGGGTATGCGCGCGTGCAAGTGTCTGTGTGTATGTGTGACTGCTGTGCCTTTCTAAAAGAGTGAATAATAATATCCCAGCCAATACCATGCTTTCTAATATTGTTGAACATGATTATACCATGTTTTCTAATACAATTGATCATTATTATTCAATGACCTGTTGTTGTTGATGTTCTTTGTTGCAGAGAGAACGCCCCCAGAATGGCCGTCCTCCACAAAAGCCCCGAGGGTTACGGCTTTGTCCTGCGAGGGGCCAAATGTAAGTCAACAGCGGAAAATGTATTGTTTACACACACACACACACACACACACACACACACACACACACATACCCCACCCCCACCCCACTCAGCCCCCATCAAATGTTCAGCGAGAAGCAACCTTCTATGATAACACTCTGCCATTAGGATCAGCCTTGGGCTATTGTCATGAAACTGAAAGGGTTATATCGCATTGTGCCCTCGTCTCTATGTGTCTCGACTTTCATCTCTATGCGTTCCCGTCTCTATGTGTCCCCGTCTCTATAATATAAAAGAGATGGGGACATGTAGAGACGAGGACATGTGCAACCCGTCTCTTTTAGTTTTATGTCCCCGTTTTGCATCTCTCCGTCTCTTTGTTTATTCTAACCCTAACCATGTCCTTAACTCAAACTCTGACCCCTAGCCTTAACCCTAACCCTAAATCCGCGGGGACGCTTAGAGACGGGCGCACATCGCACTGATCCCAACTGAAAGAACCAGACTTTAAGATCGAGGGTATGTCTAAACTACAGCTTAGCCAAAACAGACCTGCCATTGGACAAGTTAATAGTAAGCCCACTGTATTGTATAATAATCTCTCTCTCTCTCTCTCTCTCTCTCTCTCTCTCTCTCTCTCTCTCTCTCTCTCTCTCTCTCTCTCTCTCTCTCTCTCAATGTGCGCAACTACCCTCCCTCAGGCATTTTGATATTACTTTGTAATAAGTATTGAATACTAGTATTATGTGTAAGTACCTTTGTAAAAAAAACCTTTCCTTGCGTTTCCTTTTTGGCTGATCAGCAAAGGCCTATTCAAGGAATAAACTCTCAGAGTTGCCTTTGTTTTCCTGAACTGCCAGGTTACTTTCACACACAGGCGCGCACACACACACACACACACACACACACACACACACACACACACACACACACACACACACACACACACACACACACACACACACATACACACACACAGACACACAGACACAGACAGACACACACACACACACGCACACACGCACACAGACATACACACAGACAAATACACACACACTCGCGCGCGCACATAGGTCCCCTCAGATGTTCACACACGCGCACGCACACACATACATACACCAACGTGCTCATGCACACACACAAACTCACCTCGCGCGCGCATGCACACATGCACGCGCGCACACATGTTCTTTGTTTTCATGCAAATAGTTATCGTACAAAATACCGAAGAAATGGTTTTCCGTTTAACTTCCTTAGATTGTAACACAATGTTTGCTTTGCGTGTACGTGTTAATGTATGTGTGTGTGCGCGCGCACGCGCGCTTGTTCATGTGTCTGTGTCTGCCTCTCTTTGTCTGTGTCTGTGTGCTTATTGCACGCACTTGCATGCTCATCCTTGATGCCTGTTTTGCCAGCTCACACTCACGTGGGTAACCTGAACTTCACGCCCAGCCCTGAGTTCCCGGCCCTTCAGTACCTGGACAGTGTGGACCCGGCCAGCCAGGCAGAGAAGGCAGGCCTCAGGACAGGAGACTTCATTCTGGAGGTTCGTCACCACCAGCACACACTTTGTACACTTCATTCTGGTTGTACGTCACCACCAGCACACACTTTGTAGACTTCATTCTGGAGATTCGTCACCACCAGCACACACTTTGTAGACTTCATTCTGGTGGTATGTCACCACCAGCACACACTTTGTAGACTTCATTCTGGTGGTACGTCACCACCAGCACACACTTTGTAGACTTTATTGTGGAGGTACGTCACCACCAGCACACACTTTGTAGACTTCATTGTGGAGGTACGTCTCCACCAGCACACACTTTGTAGACTTCATTGTGGAGGTACGTCACCACCAGCACACACTTTGTAGACTTCATTCTGGTGGTTCGTCACCACCAGCACACACTTTGTAGACTTCATTCTGGAGGTTCGTCACCACCAGCACACACAGTAGAATTCATTCTGGAGGTTCGTCACCACCAGCACACACTTTGTAGACTTCATTCTGGTGGTTCGTCACCACCAGCACACACTTTGTAGACTTCATTCTGGAGGTTCGTCACCACCAGCACACACTTTGTAGACTTCATTGTGGAGGTACGTCTCCACCAGCACACACTTTGTAGACTTCATTCTGGAGGTTCGTCACCACCAGCACACACTTTGTAGACTTCATTCTGGTGGTACGTCACCACCAGCACACACTTTGTAGACTTCATTGTGGAGGTACGTCTCCACCAGCACACACTTTGTAGACTTCATTGTGGAGGTACGTCTCCACCAGCACACACTTTGTAGACTTCATTGTGGAGGTACGTCTCCACCAGCACACACTTTGTAGACTTCATTGTGGAGGTTCGTCACCACCAGCACACACTTTGTAGACTTCATTCTGGAGGTTCGTCACCACCAGCACACACTTTGTAGACTTCATTGTGGAGGTACGTCTCCACCAGCACACACTTTGTAGACTTCATTGTGGAGGTACGTCTCCACCAGCACACACTTTGTAGACTTCATTG
Organism: Phymorhynchus buccinoides; assembly: GCA_017654935.2. Classification (NCBI taxonomy): domain Eukaryota; kingdom Metazoa; phylum Mollusca; class Gastropoda; order Neogastropoda; family Raphitomidae; genus Phymorhynchus; species Phymorhynchus buccinoides. The sequence goes on from CM065690.1 coordinate 8,449,558, forward strand.
TGGAGGTACGTCACCACCAGCACACACTTTGTAGACTTCATTCTGGAGGTACGTCTCCACCAGCACACACTTTGTAGACTTCATTGTGGAGGTACGTCACCACCAGCACACACTTTGTAGACTTCATTCTGGAGGTACGTCTCCACCAGCACACACTTTGTAGACTTCATTCTGGAGGTACGTCTCCACCAGCACACACTTTGTAGACTTCATTCTGGAGGTACGTCTCCACCAGCACACACTTTGTAGACTTCATTCTGGAGGTACGTCTCCACCAGCACACACTTTGTAGACTTCATTCTGGAGGTACGTCTCCACCAGCACACACTTTGTAGACTTCATTGTGGAGGTACGTCTCCACCAGCACACACTTTGTAGACTTCATTCTGGAGGTACGTCTCCACCAGCACACACTTTGTAGACTTCATTCTGGTGGTTCGTCACCACCAGCACACACTTTGTAGACTTCATTCTGGTGGTACGTCTCCACCAGCACACACTTTGTAGACTTCATTCTGGTGGTACGTCTCCACCAGCACACACTTTGTAGACTTCATTCTGGTGGTACGTCTCCACCAGCACACACCTTGTAGATTTTAGATTTTACTACATTTAAATATAGGCCTACGCCTAGCAAAAGTTTAGTGCCATTATAAACATGTCAAACTAAAACTAAAACAAATTTTAAAAAACAACGCACACATGTTATACAGTGAGGCGAAGAAAGCAACAGGCCTCAGGACCGACGACTTCATTGATGATGGTGAATGATCACTTCTGATTAAAGTTTAACAAAAAGTTAATTTGTTTACAAAAACAACACAACGCTACGCTAAAGACATTAAAAAAAAGATGACGATGCAGAAAACAAACAAAATGTAACTACATGTTGATCCATGTAAGGACTGCATCAAAGGAATGAGTGAGGTGACTTGGACGTACAATGGATCAAAGGAATGAGTGAGGTGACTTGGACGTACAATGCATCAAAGGAATGAGTGAGGTGACTTGGACGTACAATGCATCAAAGGAATGAGTGAAGTGACTTGGACGTACAATGCATCAAAGGAATGAGTGAGGTGACTTGGACGTACAATGCATCAAAGGAATGAGTGAGGTGACTTGGACGTACAATGCATCAAAG